>JAOTRQ010065601.1:0-13027 GCA_028565875.1 Hoplisoma paleatum
ACATTTGCCGGTGTCTCTTTTTCTTTGTTCAGTAACGTTGAATCGGGACTCTAAAGCGCCACCTACAGGGCGGAGCGACACACATTAGTACGAATCTCGAAACACTTTTGGTACTGGCGGAATAATAGTGCCAAAAGTCACGTGAGCGATTCGTATCCGCGGAAGCGGTTGTTACACATTCGCGAATCGTTTTACGCATTTGCAGAGTTTTGGCCCCAAAATAACTCCATAACGTTGCGGAGGTGGGCAGGAGGCGGCGCGCAGCTAGATGAGAGGGAGGCGGATATACCCCCGTGTTTCCCCCGAAAGTAAGACATATGTCTTACTTTCGGGGTACGGCTTATATTAGCCGACCCCCCCTGAAACCCCCAATACGTCTTACAATCGGGGGTGTCTTACTATCGGGGAAACACGGTAGCATGCATTTAATCAAATGTAAGCCGCTCAAGTGGTGTAGTAATAAATAAAGCTAGCACACCAGAGCCAGGGATTTAAAATACAGCTCCACTGTGGTCTGTTAAGTCCATATTTACCCGGGCGCACCAGGGTAAAGAGAGAGGTGTCTGAAGTGATACACTAATCATGTCTCACGCCAAATGTACAATGTGTCAACATTAACGTATAATTAAAGGTTGAGTAAGGTTATGTACTCAAAGAATGAAGTCAGCTGACCACCTGAACAACCAGGCTATTCCATTACTGTGTTTTCCCTTCCCTGATGACATGGACATCTTCCAAGATAACAACAGAAATTGTAATGAAGTGCTTCTTCTCACACTTTGATTGGCTAGCACAGAAGCCCAGAGTCCAGACCTGAACCGCATTGAGAATCTTTGGCATGTGCTGGAGAACTTTGTGCCATGGTCCTAATCTCATCATCATCAATACAAAATCTGGGGGAATGATTATGCAGTGCAGGACAGAAATAAATTTTCAGACATTGCAGATGCTTGTGGAAATGATGCCACAGAGAAATAAGAAATATTTTGCCATATATCCATATTTTAGCCGAGAGACGTGTTCGGATTGGCTGCAGAATTTACATAGTTACCATTTGCACTTCCAGCCACCCTTGGGTACGTTCTGCAGTGGTGGATCCAGGCAGTAGGTATGATAGCTGATATCACAGTCGTCGCATAGTAGTAAGCGACCTGGATCGGTGGCCTGTCCACATGCTTCACACACCGTGCACTCCAAACATCTCCAACCTTTACTCAGCACCACCTTAGTAATCTGTAATAAGTCACAATCGGGTTAAATCTACACTGTCTGATCTGGTCCCAAACAGAACACGTGTACACGCCTGATGGTAGGTCAAGCACCAGCTTGGAAGGATTTCCTGTATGTACAGGAGAATCCTGTTCATCTAACCACATTATGATACTCAGTCTGACTCAAATCTTAAACCCATGTAGTGGTTTAAAACCCATGTAATGGCAGACGTTTCTTTGTTTCGTCACAAGAATTATATGGGTGACTTTTTATAATATGTATGACCCTTTAAAAAAGTCATATAATATAGTCATGTTGATTTTGTTTGTGGAAATTATCCTCGAGATGTGACTAGAAGCAGTTGGACTTGTTGCAATGTGAATTAATAATAAAATGCTTAGGGTTAAATATAACAAAAGGAGGAACCAAGGAAGCCAAACTGGCTTTACCTTGATGTTGACGCAGAATGGGTGGTAGCACTGACCACACTGGGAACAAGCCAAGAGTCTGCCCTCAGCACCCTGACCAAAACTCCCACACACCACACACATGTCCTGCAGAGATTTATCAAGAGAGAACAAGAATGTCAACAATGTACCAGAGAGAATGCTTTCATGTCAGACGTCTAAATCATCACCAAGCTTATAAACATACTTTGTTACACTCTATCAACCTGGGATTTATTTAAATCAGGACTGGTTGAATGAGGTCATGACCTCAGAGAGCCAGTGACGCAAATGAACCAGTCTGAACTAAAATCTCAAGTTATCAAATAAGTAAATGTGCAACAACACATCTAAAAAAAGATGTTCGTCAGTTTTACAATTGATAAGCCATGAAAACTGCAATAATGTTTAAACCCTGTACAAAGACAAATCATTTGCTATGGTGAAAGGGTTATTTAGCTGTTGGGTAAATGGAAGCAACTGGTAACTGCAAAAAGCTGAAGTTCATTATAAATGTATTTAACCTTAGAACACTAATGTTAAAATCAGTAACAATCACTAACAATGGGTTTATTTTACCTGGTATAAAGTGTCTGATTTAAATACACAAACACTAACATCAGGTAAATTCCACCCATAAAAATGTTACTACTGTCAGGTGAAAATAACTCGAAACCATGCCTCTAGATGTGAGGAGGGAACCAAAACATTAATGACATTAACGACTTCCTGAAGCTTCCATATCCCATGGAACTTAGACAGCAGCAACACAATGAAAATAATTCATAACTTTTAGCTATACGATTTTGCTAATTGGTTTTAGTCTATTACAATTTTTTTATTACTATTAATGTTTCACTTCTACTATTAATATTTTTTGTTTTACTTGTAAAGCATCCTTGTGTGTCGTGAATAGCACAAAATTCTATTATTATTATAAAATCAAATGACAAAAATTGTGGGTGAAAATCACCTGGTGTTAGTGCCTTAGGGTTAAATTCATAATTAAAATCAAACCATCACCACAACAAATAAGATAAAGTGGTAGAAAACATCCCAGTAAGAAACTAAACATCTGGCCGAACCGGTCACTGCAAACTCACCTGTTTGAGAGTGAAGGTGTCCGAGCTGGAGAACAGCACCACTGTGTTGTGCATGGCATTGTCCTCCTCTTCTTTCCCCACATACGGAGTCTCTATAAAACTCTGTTAAAAAATACACCCTTTATTATCAATCACATCACTTATTATTCTTTATTAATGTACCAACTAGACCTGCGGTCATTCAGAACACTGACGATTATGCTTTGTTGTATTTATCATTTAAATTTTTATGGGTTGCTGTTGAAGTTGCAATCAAGACAGATGCTGGGGGTAATCTGGCGGATACAGACAAATTAAGAGTCTAAAACTCTTACATTATTTACTGACAAAAAAAACATTCAGTGATACAGTCTGGCAGACGATGGATCTTGAAGTAATATTAAATAACCTTGCAGTAATTAACAGGTATACTCTTATGCTGTTTACATTCGATTTCCAACCTTTACATTCATAAGTGGTATTTAATATTTTATTAATGCTTGAAGAAAGCCTTTATTTGTCATTACACATCTATAGATGTAGTAAAATAAAAAAAATCTTCACATATCCTAACTTTGGAAGTTAAGACCAGAGCACAAGGTTGTGGAGAAAAGTTGATTTATTACATCTATTTACTTTTATTGCCTACTCATTTAGGAAATTGTTTTAATTACATTGTTATTGATCACGTTTTGTAGTATGTTGTATTACTAGTATTACTGAAACTTTTAATATGTATAGTACTTTATTGATTTCCTTATTATTGAGGTTAACTTTGTATTAGGTCAGTCTATTTCCACTTAATCTTAAGTGTCAAGACATAACAGTCCCGCTTTCCCTACAGGCCCAAGGCCAACCTTGGAGTCTGGATTTGAGTTGTCTACCAAACCCAGAACAATACCAGACACATACGTGTGTGTGTGAGTACCTGTGATTGGGGGGTCAATTATGTGGGTGTGTTATACTGTATAAAAGCTGCATATTTCCAACGCTTTTGCTTTGTATCAATGTTGATCATTAAACCTGTTTTTTTGTACCTCAGGTGTATGTGTGTTTGTCTCTCCACATTTAAACAGGAATTTTTCACAATAAGGTCATCCATCATATGGCACCCGTGGGGCAGACAAGGTAAAAATCTTGCTCAAGGACACAAAAATCATGGCGTAGCAGAACCTGGATTTAAACCACCAATCTTCCAGTTCATAGACCAAAGCTCAATACACCAGGCTACTAGTCTTATTGGTCCTAAATCGGTCCAAAATCCTTTATATGTTTTTTTATTAAGCTTATTTGTTACCTTATTGTGTTGCACGTATAACAGAATGTGTGTTTGCTCATTCCAGACATTTTCCAGTTTTAAACTGCCCTCGTCTAAATGGTTATGAAATGTGTTGAATGTACTTAATAACTTGTTTTTATATGTATATATATATATATATATATATATATATATATATAACAAGTCTACCCATGATACAATGTGACTCACATTATAATTTTCTTAACTTTCGTAAGAAAATGAGTATTAAGGTAATTAATGACAAAGTTTCTTTTTTATTTCTTCACTTTAATGGTTTAGTAGAACAGTAACGTACCCCAGGGGTCACAAGCAGGCTGCTCTCCATCTTCAGTCTGGACCGTCCCCTGCCCCCTCTGCCAGACAGGTTTGCTCCTCTAGGACGCCTCCGACCTGGGAAGCCTGATCCACGACCCTGACAAAAAAGAGAAAAAAACATACCCATATGAGTATATTTATCGACACAAAACGCACAGATGATGAGAATGAACTCAAACATTTCTGTATTTGCTATAATGGATTTACATTAACGAATTATTGTTGTTTTTTCCATGATCTGTTTTTTATTGTTCTGTTCAAAAACAGATACAGTACAACATCATCAGAAAGAAAATGTCAAGCTTCATATTTGACCTGTATGCAGTTAGTATAACGTAAGTGCACCTTTCTACAGCCTCTCACACAAAGACAGTGAGACAAATAATATATCTTATAAATAAACCAAATTATTTACTATACAAGAAAACAAGTAGCAATTGCCTGCTTCTTGCACTGCACCAGAACCAGAAAAAAGTGTTTGTTTATTCCACAAGCCATCACTGAATATAAACGAAATAAAAATTCATAATTGTCAAATCAATAATGAACACTATTAACATTAATAATTGCAATTTGTTGTAGTAGCATAGGTGCAATAACAGTTCATATGTGGACTAGCAAATCAGCAAATCTAGCAACTGAGACAAAAAAATGTCAGCTTAACTTCAGATATAAAATCATAAAACTTTTTTATATTTATGAAATTTTTTTATTTAAAAGAGGACAAAACAAAGACATGAAGTTCTTTACACTAAATTACTTGCATAAAGAGATCATCAGTTTTGTTCTTGCACAGTGACCATGATAATCTTTTTGTGAACATTTCAAATTTAGTATATGTGATGCCAGGTTCATATTCAGAATGAGCCGTTTTATGCTTACGCAAATAAGATGTTGCGGTCCATGCCCCACCTATTCCAGATTTATGTTTATAGGTGGAGGAGCCACCAGGTGATGTGTGGTGCCAAGGAGGTCCAATGCAAAATCCAAAAGGCAGATTTTTCCTGATTTGGATGGATGTTTGTTAGGCTTGGAATGTTGATGGAACTGTAGAAAGCAGTTCCTGCTTTCCACTTGGCAGCACATATACTAAAATTGGAATGATTTAGTGCGAAGAACTTCATGAACAAGTCTAAAGTGTAAATACAAAAACATGCCAAAAGTGTCAAAAACCCAAATATTTAAACACTTCAAATGTCTCACCTTGACTACAATAGGAAATGGACAGACATGGTTTACTTGCTATATTAAATTTAAACATACATACATTTCTTGCTATATTTTACCCACTTGAGACGCAAATAAACTCCAAATTTGTTGTTCCATCATTGTGTTGTGTATCGATCCTTTTTATTGCTGCGTTAATGTTTCATGTCAGATCGCTGTACTTCCTTGTTTATTCGTGCTGCATATTGTAGTTTTTCTCCAAACTGCATTAAGCATTACACATGGTTTTTGGCAAAGGGCAACAATTCCTCCCAACCGGTTCAGCTCTCTCACCTATCCAACATGGCTGTACCCTCAAGCAAGGAATTGTGTTTACAAATAGATTTACAGCAGCTGGTAAACAACATTTTTAAAATAAAGAACCACGAACGAAAGTATTTTTACTGTTCTGGTTATCGACTGATTCCTGCAGTTGCATGTAAACAAACTGCAACCAAAGATTTTTACCTGCAGATAAATGAACATCAGTTTTATGACAAACGTATTAACAAAATGTTAAATAATCAGTGGTTAAATATGTATATTTCAAATCAAACCACTAATTATCAACACAAATTTACAAGTCTCAAATACCAGAAAGAAACAAACTAACAGATTGCTCATCGGTTTCCAAAACCACACCTGGCACAATCAGACTACTGGCACTAATAGCCCAAAATGTGAAACCTCCCAATCTAGTTTACTGATGATCCAGATCACCCCCTCCCCCCGAATTGTGAGGCAATATCATGATCATCAACAACCTTCCCGACAACGTAAAGTGGATATAAAAAGCCTAGATGTCACTATGTCAAAAAAGCCAATTTTTAAACTAATACCTTAAAGGATATTTAGATTCCTGTGCCCCTGTCAGATCATTAACATGTTAATCTTTACTGAATCTTTCTTTAAAACGTCTGCACACTATACAAGTCACTCAAAAGAAGGTTCACAAAAACACACTCTGGCTAATCTATGTGAATGTCTACTTTTGGTTGTCGCTGTCTAAGAGGTGGAATTACTCTTTAAACTCATCTTACACAAAATATGCCTAAAAATGTATATTCAATAAACACAATGACACCGGCCTTCCAGATGCGTAAAAACACAAAAGAACTAAAGTGTAATGCTGCCACCACAGTGTCCTTTGGAGATGTACTGTGTTGTTTTGAATCCAAACCATTTGGAATTGTAGATGGTGAGAAAAATCTTCCCGAAGAGCTTAATGGGAAACTGATTACGTAGCTGATCGGTGACTTAAATTAATGTCAGACATAATTGTCTATCAAAAATGCGGAATGTGATTAATTCATGCTGAAGAGTCATGTCACACATTATAAACAGTTGTGCACACTAATACCTGCCCGCAAAAGTGTTTAGTAAAAAAAAAGTCATTTAATACACTGATATGAATGTGTTGCAGCAGTGATAAAGCCATGAATTCAGCATTAAGTAATTACCCACCACAACGGATGTAGATGCACGGCTGCAATCAGAGCTTCAAACTCCATTATATCAAAAGCTATTATGATTGTGTTTTAGTAAACAAAGAAAGAATATTTATTGATACATATGAGCACGTTGAGAAACTGACGTCATCGGTTGTAATGAAAAATAGTTGACTTGACTTGATAAACATCCCTGTGCAGTTTTTAACGCTCAGCATCTGAACTTCACAAAAATTGCAGTTTAATGTACAATTCTGGTTAAAACCAACAAGCTTCTGACATCTTTTTATGGAATCTATATCAAATCTTTTCATGTGAAAGCTTCTCGAGCCTGGTGTTAATTGCACCAAACAGATTGCAAATAAGTGATTATCTTACAATTGTATAGAAGGGTTTCACTCAGACGTACAACTTTAAATTGTGTAAATAAATCTGTAACGCCTGAATATTAAAACAAGCAGTAAAAATCAAGCCACACACTATTTAATACCAAACTAATCCACATTACAAACGATGTTGATAATGTCTGAACATGATGCTCCATATTCCAATAGTTTTTAAGATTTTAATGCTTTTGAAGTTAGGGAACCCCTTCCAAACTGTTTCCAATATTCTATCTGACATTCATTTCGTCGATGGACTGCAGTGTCTATTTAAAAGTGTCGACAGGCTAAAATACGAGACGGAATCTCTGAACCAGCCAGTCTGCACCTTTATTTGTACCCATAATCCTGATCCAACAACAAAAGACATTTTGAGTCCTCTTTCATGTTATGTTCAGGTTATTCATATTTTAAAAGTGGTACTCTTGAGTGAAACACACTGTATTACTTAACTGGTGATAGTTTAATTACTGAGATTATTACATCATGTCTTTACAGCTTATACTAAACATTTGTCCTGGACAATTTAGTATGGGAGGAAATGGAAGCCCCTGGATACGAAAAAAAAAAACTCCACAAAGAAATGACCAGGAAAGACCCACCTAGCGATGACACCCAGAACCTTTTTGCTGCGATATAACAGTGCTACACACTTGTTCTAACTGACCTAGTCTAAAGAACTTGAATAGGTTAGAAAAGTTCAAAGCCTACTGTTTTCCTTTCATACATTAATTAAATATAACAGCAGGGTGCGAAAGAAACATTTAATACTTAAATCATTAAATGTTTCATTTGAAATGAAATGCAGCATTTAAAAGCTTTACTGCCACATAAACCTGTGTTCTATCTTTCTCAATAATTCTTCGGCACAGCCAGCTGCTCTTTACTCTCTTTAGGCTAACATGGAAAAGAACTGTATTTACTAATGTTTAATAAAGGTTCTCGTGTTCATTTGTTCCAATAGTGTTCAACTGTATGCTGAGTAAAGAAATGTTTACCAGAAAAGCTCTTATAGACGTTGCTCTGGATGAGGGTGTTTGCTGAGTTTGCAAGTGTTGACTCTGGTCAGTGTAACAAAGTCAAAAAGTGCATATCGACAGAACTAGCTGTCATATGTTAGCCAGTTTTTTTTTAAACTCTCCGCATTTATGTGGTCTTAAATATTAGTCTAATTAATGTTGATTTACCAAAATTACCAGCAAAATCATTATTCCCTAAATAATAAAAACAGTGGTGTTCTCAGCACTGTTTGTCTTTATAAAAATAAAACAAATTGCCAAACAGCAACAAGTGCGGTGCAGTACTTAGACCTGTTCTAAACTAATTCAGTTCATACAAGGTCATCGAACCCGACATCCATTTTCAGCAGGAACCTATTAAGCAGAACCGTACCCACAGAAATCAATGTGAAATGCAGAAACTTGTTTTATTCCTAAGACTAACACATCATATGATTCATACAGTGATTTTGCAAGCCAATGACCATTATAAACTCCTCATTTCTATAATTATAGTAATCGTTTCCATTTAAGAAACACGATCCCAGGCCTACAGCAGCTCCGCACAAGCATCAATCAAACAGTATTTTTTTTTCTGTTACAGCGTATCATTTACCAGTCTGGCCGTCCAGACGAACTCGCTCTGCTGCCGGATCTTAAAGCCATCAAAAGCCTCGGAGTGCTCCGGAGACCAGGAAGGAGAGCTTACTGCGCTACGACTGCTCCATCCAACCTGAGGAGAGCGGCAGGGGTAGAAAGCATGATGGAGAAGGCAGGAGGGAAGAAGGAATTGGCAGGAAGAGAGTAAGTGGAGTGAATGGGTAGGAGTAAATGCACAGCCAAAATAACACATAAGGTAATGCATTTTATAAACAAGAAAAAAATAAACAACAGGCATATGATAGCATAACAAAATACATGCAAAATCAGTACTGCTTAAATTGGGACAAATCTGGGACAAAGGTCTTTGCTCACTAATTGTCATTTTCTCCAATTCTTCTACCAGCGTATCTTTCTGATTGCACTGAAACTGGATTTATTTCTCTAACATTCTAAAAAGACCTCAGTATCAGCCAATCCAGGTCCACGGTTAGAAGTCCAAAATTAGACTTAATATTAATTATAGCAAAAGTTGAGTAAGTGACAGGAGGAGGGGATTATTAAAATACGTTTTAAAATTATTATTTTTGCTGTGCCTAATTATGCGTATACATACAGTTTACAACCACACAGAGTGAAAGTGAGGTTGGCCAATTACACATTAGCAAAAATAAATCCAACAACAATATGGCCAAGTGATGAGCCTGAGGAATTAACGAGCTTCAGTGTGAGCGGCTGTTTATTTCTCGGTCCTAGTGCTTGAACAGTCTCATTTTAATATAGTGTAACATTGTTTTTAGACTGTAAAATGTCCAGGGGCCCAAAATATATTAAAAAAAGTGCAGATGACATATTCCCCCACAAATAACACCCCTGGACTACGTGCTTTGCTCTGTGTTAAATGATGTGCAGCTGCAATATAGTCCCCAGCGTGAAACAGTTGTGCCTGCGTCACACTTTCTCGATGCAGCAAACTGGCAGAAGGCCAGCGATGCTGAATTACTAAGCATGCTGCTCCTCATTAACCAGCGTTCACCTGTCTCCATGACAGCACCATTGTCCATTTGTATGTTTACAAAACAAAAATGATGTCAGCATGATCAACACATGAAGTGAAATCCATCACATTATCTGTATTGATCTTACCACAACTATCACCACAAGTTTGTGAGAATGTTTAAGAAAAATGAATTATAAAAACAACCCAGTGCAAGATCATGAAATCTAATCTCTAAAAAGTGTCAAGATTTGTCCCAAACTATTAGTATCAGACAATTAATAAAATACTTAAAGACACATAAAATGATACAATGCAACAGTTCTTATGAAACCCACAAAAAAGACGCACACACACATTCAATATGTCTTCATGCTTATGATGAGTATGACAGGCATATGACATAACAACAGCATGCATATTATTTACAGAAAGATCCTCTTGAAAAATGAAAACTAGACATCATTGAGGAGGGAAAGGCTTTTACAAAAATTCATTTAAAAATGGATGAAAATGAAAGATTTTAAAAGTTGAGCTTTTAAATGGTGGCATGCAGAATGGAAGTGTCAGCTCCTCGTTCACTTCTACTACAACAACAGGAAACTGAACAGTGTCTATATTTCTCTGTTTAGATTTGCAAATAAAAAATATCCTAAACTACATCAGCTACCAAATAAACAAAGACCTCATGGCTAGCATTGGCTACAACTGGGGCTAAAACACTATCTAGTTACACCTTTTGCCAAATAGTAATTACACATCCCAAGAAGCAATGCAAGATTTTGTTAAGCCTTACTCCATGGATCACTTTAGTGCACAATTGTAATTAAAGTGAACAGTTGTATCAACCTTAAATTAATGATTCCACACGACAGGGAAGAGGACCACGGTCACAATACCAAAATTTGGATTTCAATATTGATACCTAATGTAGTATCACAATTCTCAGTGATACTGAAGTGAAAACAAAAATGCCAACGAATTGAAAAAAATAAAACACAGAATATGAGAACATTATACTATACAATAAACAACCAATTACTCTATTCAGACAGAACTTTCCTAGAGGTCAGTTGGTTTGTATAGGTCATTCAGGTCTACAATGCAAGTTTCCCTTTAATTAATATTTAATGTGTGTCTCATATTTATTACTTTGCTTTAAGTAAATTAAAGAAATCCTGATTTTGCTGAAGACAAAAATTATTTTACATGGTCAGCATTTCTCTGCTGATTTAATTAACAAATAAATAAATAAATACAGTCTGTCTCATTATTCCACAAGTACGGAGCTGTCCAATTATATATTAAATGGTAAGATTGTGGGTGTGTGCATGTGAGAAAAAGTGAGAGTTATTTACACTGAAGCAACAGTAGTTTCCACAGCAGTTGGTCTCTCTCTCTCTCTTTCCCTCATACACACACACACATTTATAATATGAAGTGTGAACGTATTTAATATTTGAAATCTCTGTCTGTATTGTGTACGTAAACAAAGACTCACCTAATGCACACCCCTGATTCTCCAGCCGCCTCATTTTAAACACATTTTAGCCAAATCATTTTGGCGTGTAAATACTCGATGCATCTTTGGTTACTCTGTTCTAAATTATAAACTTTAAGTTTTATTATGTAAAGTCTATATTAATTTTGCTCTTAGTCTGAAACACTTTATTTGTTTCAAACAATTACATGAAAGCTACGAGCTTAAAATATATAATGCCAGTGATCGGCTCCTCTACTCTGACCAAACTTTTACCAAAACTCATTATTACTAGATCACTTTACTAGTGCACACAACCAAACGTAAAACTTGGAATAGTATTGAAAATGTTGAGGTTTTTCCAATGCATTGTGCAACTCACCAAAAAACGTTGCCAGACACATTTCATCATGCAACATGCGGAATGGAATTGGCAGATCATCATGAATTTTAATTATCATTATATTCAATTATATTACTGTTTATTATCATATGATATTCACTATCATATTATTAGATGATTTCACTATTTGAATTTAATTAAGTCTCATATTGACCCTACAAGAAACAAAAATTGCAAACTTAGCGTAAACGACATAAACAAACACTGTAATACTATTCTTAATAAACACAAATAAGTTTTTCACATGCTAGCTATGTTGAGACAAAAAGTCATGGATATGTTGAGACAAAAAGTCATGGAGGATGATGATGGTCCTATCTACTACAAAAAGGATAACAGCGGGTCTCCTCACATGTACAACCCAAAGCCCAAGACACAGAAGAATCCAGAGCCCGCACGTACACATGAACACATACACTAAACAGAAAATCCCAGCTGAACCCTAAGACAAGTATCCACCCTTCAAATTCACCAGATTGAGAAAGAGCATCCTCCAGAGAGGCCAGAGAGATAAAAGTAAAGGAAAAAATATCACCGCTATATCACCTGCCTACAACTCTCATCAAAACCTAGACACAAACATGCTGATCAACTAAATCCTCTGTAGACTCTGTAGGAAACAAAAAAACATTGATGGCTTTTTAAGAAACTCCAACAAACTCCTAGTTGGAAGTCTGCACTTAAAAAGCCAATCGAGTTAAATCTCAATTTTACATTATTAAAAACTACTGATGTGATGATATGTATCAATCCAAACATCAAACGATCTGATGCATCGATGAGACGCCTAAACATCGATGTGGGGAGCACTTATCTCCCCAGAGAACATCTCAGGAATGTTTGAGCACTTATTCCTCTTTTGGATGATCTGGACTCTCCGAGTGAGGTGTGACGTCACCTGTGGGCGGTGACTACCGGTCTTTGTGCAGCTATGAGAGAAGATGTGGGATGCTACTGTGTGATTAACTTTTTATTAGTGTTGGGACTTGATTAAAAATTTTAATCGAGTTAATTACAGGGTCTGTAATTAATTAATTGCAATAAATTGCAATTAATCGCAATTATTTTGCTACTAAAATTTTGAATGAATGCACGTATATTCTTAACAAACATGTTTATTGCTTTTTGAAATGTTTTTTTATTGTTATTAAATGAAC
>JAOTRQ010065620.1:0-13027 GCA_028565875.1 Hoplisoma paleatum
TGTATTTGTCTTTCAAACATAGACATCAAACATTGATAACACATTGGACGAAAACGGTGTATTAAAAGAATACAAATAACTGTGTCATACCATACCACATCATATAGTTTTGTAAAGTCTTTATATGTGAATACTGTTATTACATGTAATGACTGTCCTTTTGGCGTACAATGGTGAGGGTGATAATGATCATAGACTTGTGCAATTGAGTTGATCTTTGAAGCCACAAGCAATTTCCTTAGGGTGCTATGGTAAGTGCCAGTCTGTGGACAGTGGTCCGAGAAGGGACAATCCATGAAGCGCTGACCGGTTGTTACACAGCCAAGGCTTAATAATTATATTGTACTCCATACCATAAAGATCAGTATAACACGCCAATATCTGCTGTATTCTCTTTTATCTTTATCTCATCATGAATATGGACCATTAAACTAACATTAAACTATATTTGACTGTAGCTGCCATCCACATTGGGTGTGTATTTAATCTCTTGGCACATCAGTTTAGACAACACTTACATTCTTACTTTCTAAACTGTGTAAAAAGGACTGTAGTCATGTGACTGTCACGGGATTTGGTTATGTTAAACAACCTCAGCAGACCTTTTGCTTTATTGTTAGTTTTTTTTTTTACTTTGAGGACCTGAAAGCTATGTTGGTAAGCCTGCTGGACTGGTACATGTCACACCTATGAAAAAAATTTCCCACTACACAAACTGTGTATTTTAAAAACCTGAACATTGCTTTGTCTATTAGACATTTGTCCAGTAGCAAAGTTCACAGGTAAAGCATCTTGTTCGTGGGTTATGCAATGGCTGAATGATAATTTTACGCTTACATTTGAATCAGTTGTGTTTGAGAAGTGACATGAACAGTCCTGTACTAGTACAAGCAAAGATGGAAGCTGTTAACCTTTGGCTTTTTTGCACACATTGCACTGCTTCACATATTGCAAGCATAAGAATTTAAGCGGGTTTGACAAAGGACAATCTTTGATGGTCAGAGCATGTCCAAAACTCAAGCTCTTGTCGGGCGTTTCCTGTGTTCAGTAGCTCAGTATCCAATAATAATAATTAAAAGTGGTCTAAGAAAGCAACAGTATTCGGGGCGGCCAAAGCACATGGTAGCCAGTGTTGTCATCAATGTATCTTAACAAAAATGCTTTTTTAAAGTTTTATTAAATCTTAATTTAATAACAATTGAATTTAAGTTTGTTTTTTTTTATTCTGTCTTTTTAATTAGGATTCAGTAACTCTTGGCTTGAGCCTAAACCCTTCTCAGTATCAGTGGGTGTTAAAAATGGTGGCTGTGATGGATATCCTGATGAAAGCTCAGATGAAAGCTGTGAGTACATCAACAAGTTTTCAAACAAATCAATGCAAAATAATTATGTACAGTATTATCGCAAAAATGAACATTCAATAATGTTTTTGAATACACTCTATGCACATCAGTTTCCTAAAATAATTATTGTTGCACTTAAGAATTACTTACTAAGTAATTGTCTCATTATATTTAATTTTTGTATATTATTTCTTTATTTTTACGATAAAAATCTCTTGACAGAATCTGTAATCCTGCACATTTGATGCTGAACACAATAGCAAGTCTTTTAATTAAGCTATTGACCGTTTATGTTTATCTTTTTTCCATTTGTAGATAATGTGAGTGTGTCTGCATTTCAAGCTTTCATTCGAGCAGAGTCTGTGTGGGGAGCTCTCAGAGGTACAGTGTGTTTAATAAATGTTGATTTTAGTTAATGAAGTTAAACTGACTCAACCACTTGAAGCAACAATTTACAAAAGGAATTTCCCTATGTAAGTTGAATTGTGCATTCATGCAGACATGCAAGTGAGACATAGTTTGATGAGTTTGGTGTGGATAATGTTCAGAGGTTCTGACATCAACTCCCTTAAACACCATTGAGATAAATCATTGGAGTGAGGCATGCTTCATTCTCTTAAACTAATGTCTGAACCCATAAATACTTGTTATACATGGCTAATCAGGCATAATATTATGACTGTAGATGTAATGATACACTTAACTCACGATACAATATGATTCATGATACTGCGTTCTTCTTTTTTATTTATTTATTTATTTTTAAATTAAATATCATATTTGTGATGACCACCAAATAATGAATGTTCTGTCATTTCTGAAGTAGGTACAAATGATTTAGAATCATGATTTACTTGAGAGCTTGGTGAATAGCATCAGTGCCAGTTTTTTAAAGGAATATTAATGTATTTAACAGGATTACGGAAATGAATCATGCCAAAGGGAATCGATTCCTAAACTGATTCTTGGTGCTTCGTTACATTTGACTACCTTCATAATTATGACCACCTTTGCTATGCAGCCCACACAACAAACTGTGATGCAATGTGTATTCTGACATGAATATACAGGATTAACTTTAGTCAGGAGGTTTTTCTACTTTTAATACCAACTTTGATGTTATAAGGTTCACTCGCTGTGTAGTATATTACAGGTGTCTGAATAAAGAGAGAAGCAGTGTTTTTCAATTGAGGTCAGAATGGTATGCCTGGTTGATGTCAATTGTTACAAATGTCTTCAGTCACATTGTTTTGATGGTCAAATCAAATGTTTTGAGGTCAAATTTTTAGATTCAAGATTCAAAGATTTATTGTCATATGCACAATGAGAAAGCAATGTTCCTTATACAATGAAATTCTTATTTTATTTACTGCTTTATATTAACGGTAATTTAAGCATGATTGTTTTGTTTTTTTTTGAGCAGGTCTGGAGTCATTTAGTCAGCTAGTGTACCAGGTTGATAATGGTGCGGTAAGAAAAATATGAGCATAGTCACAAATCTTACAAAAGACAGTGATTGAATTGAGTGAATTATCAAATTTGTTTGTAAAACATTTTATTTTCTATTTAGTATTATATCAATAAGACTGAGATTGAAGACTTCCCTCGCTTTCCATTTAGAGGGCTTTTGCTGGACACGTCAAGGCACTATTTACCTTTGAATGCTATTTTAAAGACCCTGGTAAGTACGTAGTTTATTTTCATGTATCACGGTAAAATATTTTATTAGTGTATAATGTAGCAACTAAATTGTTAACATATGTTTTTTTGTGTGTAGGATGCAATGGCCTATAATAAATTAAATGTGTTCCACTGGCACATTGTTGATGATTCCTCTTTCCCATATCAGAGCTATACCTATCCTGATCTGAGCAGCAAGGTAGCACACACAGTTTATATTTATTTACATTTAATTTATATTTGACACTGTGTTTATCTGACGCTTTTGGTGAGAATAGTAAGTAAGAAGTGGGTGATCACTCGTTGAATCACGACATCTTAACAAGCTGCATTTCAATGCTTCTAAGAATTCGAACAGTCCTTCTTCCAAAACCATGTGTTGAATTATGTGAAATGCTGTATATAGGCAAAGGCAAAATAATTAATAAGTATATTTGCATAACTAATAAGGGCATCATTATGCAGGCAAAAAAGTAGAAACTAAAGTTACAGCACAACTGTGTATGTTTTAGAGGTTTTAAATATATATATATATGTGTGTGTGTGTGTGTGTGTGTGTGTGTGTGTGTGTGTGTGTGTGTGTGTGTGTGTGTGCGCGCGCGCTGTGGGAAAAAATAAGAGACAATTAAAAAGTTTATTTCATATTCAGAGCTGTATGTGTGTCACATAACTTAGCCGGTCTGGTGACTACACAGATTTGATTGGCTGTCTTAGAGAGCAAGTGGCTGAAGCCCTATAATTGATTTGGTGGTATTTATTGTGTATTCTAACCCATCACAACTCAGATAAACTCTGATGAAGATAACATTTCTCTGTTTATTGTGAGTAAATTTACCAAAGTGAACACAACTGGACACAAGTAGTACATGTACAAGTGGTAGCCTTTCCTGTTCATACATGCTTGAGATGAAATCTGTTGGCTTTTCTCACTTCTGTATATCTTTGTGTTTTATTTCAGGGAGCGTTTCACCCAATGACCCACATTTACACACAGACAGATGTAAAAAGTGTGATTGCTTATGCAAGACTAAGAGGAATCAGAGTTGTATCAGAGTTCGACTCCCCAGGACATACTAAGTCATGGGGTAAAGGTATGGCACTTTTTATGTCCAATGTATTTATTTTTGTTGTTATATTTTGTATATCAGTATTTCAAGCTGTATGACCAGCGTTTGATCACACAGTGAGAAAAGCAACAGTTAAAAAAAACATTATGTGGATGTTATGATGGCTATACCTAGACTCTTGACCTTTCTTATGATGAGAGCTCCTAGGCAGGAGGAGGAGCAGCATGTTACATTCATGAAAGGAAACACTCACTCATTGCACAGCATTTATCAACTCACAAGGTTGAATCGTACATAGTCAGGGGTAATATTGTATCCCATTACCCACATTTCCATGTTTTTATACTTTGGGAGAAAACCGAAGCAACCAGTAGTAGGAAGAAACATTTCCAAGATTTTTAGATGTGGTGAGGATGGGCATGAAGATGATAGTGGTTATTTTAAAGACGACCCACACATAAAAATCAATTAAAAATCAATCCTGACCACTTGCAAGCAAATAGATCAAAAACAAATAATATATACTCCATCCATACATTCAGTAATATTTGTCAAATAGCTTTATCGGTGCAGCATGGTGGCTTAGCAGTCGCCTCATAGCAAGAAGTCCCAGGTTTGATTTCCGGGTAGACTCTTGGGCATTCTGGTTTTAATTTGCATGTTTTTTATGTCTATGTGGGTTAACTTCAGGAGCTCCGGTTTCCTCCTACAGCCCAAAAACATGCAGGTCAGGCAAATGGAATATACCGTACAAAAGGATCCATATCTGTGTCTGATGTGGCGTTTCCTGTCATGAATGTTACCTAAAGTATAAAAAATGACATTGAAAATGTTAAATAAATAAACTATTTAGCCCCCTCTATTAAAATTTGTGTGTATGTTCCTGTGTTTTTAGGGCATCCAGATGTACTTACTCCCTGCTATAATGGAGATGTTCCTTCTGGATCATTTGGCCCGGTGAACCCAATTCTAGACTCTACTTATAAGTTCATGACTAATCTTTTTGAAGAAGTGAATGCCGTCTTTCCTGACTCCTATGTACACATTGGGGGGGATGAAGTGGCCTTCCATTGCTGGTAATGATCTTCACGTCCAGCACCGCTTTTCTTTTATATAGTTATGGAATGTGTGGCTGGTGAACAGAGAGAGGTAATTCCTGTAATGCTGGACTTTGATAGGGACTCCAACCCGGATGTGAGAGAATTCATGATGAAAAAAGGATTTCATAAAGATTACCCCCGACTCGAATCTTACTACATGGAAAAGTAAGTAAAAAGAAAGCATTGTTTCAGTGGAAAATGGTTTTACTGGATGGGGGTGTTGGTTGTAACTTGGTTTTGGCAAACAATGAAATATAATTATGGTGAAACCGAGGAGCCACCACCATCTTTCAGGGGCACTTTAAATACGTTTTCTAGCTTATAGATTCACATCTTATTATCATAGACTTTAAACAAGCAATAACTCACAAATAAGAAATACCCAGATACAATTACGATGTTATTAAGTCTTCACTAATTTTTCAGCATTATGAACATCACTGCTAACCTGAACAAGACAGCCATTGCTTGGCAGGATGTGTTTGACTACCATGAGAAAGTAAGTACAGAAACTTCTAACCACTGTTCTCTTATACAACATGGTTACCTACAGTGAAATTATTCCTTCAAATTTACCCCACCTGTGCTGCAAAACATGCTGCATGCTAGTAAACACACACTAGGGGCAGCAGTGAGCACAAATGCCCGGCGAAGTGGCCATTTTTAATCACGGCACCTGAGGAGCACACCGGCATTCATTGTCTTGCTCAAGCAAACTTCAGTCATGACCTTTTGACTCTTGGAATCAAACCATCAACTTTACAATCAGTAAGGCATATTTTAGCTCTGGACTGGCACACGCAGGTGGAAATTGTGTAGATGAAGGAAAGGGAACTTTTACCTGTGTTAGGTACGCAGGTTTACTAAGGTTGAAGGTCATCCTGGCAACACCTTTCTACCTGGACTTACCTGGTCCCACAAATTGTGCACCATCTCACCTTTATGGAGTCACAATGCATTACTGTGGGGTGTTGCTGTGTAAGGATTTTGTGTAGTGCACTACATACTTGTAACCATTAATCTAGCAGTAAACTAAGACCTACCAGGAGCGAACATTTGCACGGCTTCTAATGCAGATGCTTTAATTAAACAGCAGAGGGCGCCAGAAACTTTAGGATTCGTGGTCTGCGCTTTTTGTGAAATAATTGTGGCAGTTGAACATGTCCTCCCTCTACAGTTCTCCCTCATTTAAACAGATTGTTTTTAATATGTTGGTCTGTAAAATTAATATAAAAACTTGGATGTACAGAAACTACATTTTAAATAATATAGAATAGAAATAATATATATTAAACAGACAGTATACTACTTCAATATCCAAATGTTTCTGCATAGCCTTGAAGTAATTAATTGGTTCATTCAAAAGTGTCTTTAGTGTAATTTATTATTGTTATTATTACCAGTAGTTTAAGCCTTTTGTTTCTTAGTTAGTAGAGAATTAGATAAGACAAGTTATTATTCTGTCTGTTTTCTCTAGATCCCTAAAAACACAATTCTGGAGATCTGGAAAGGAGTCCCTTCAGCCTACCGTGCTGAAATGAGCAGAATGACCAAGGCTGGGTACAGGGTGCTTCTCTCCGCTCCCTGGTACATCAACCATATCAGTTATGGCCAGGACTGGCGCCAATCATACACTGTTCAGCCTCGCAACTTCTCTGGTGTGTAATGATGCATAATGGGTAGGGGGGAGATGTGTGTGTCTCATGTATATGAATTGCAGAGTTATTTGTCTTTGTGGGTTAGTTTGATTGGTGGTGGTTGCTAATGTCTTGATCGAGTGGAATTGTAATTAATATAATTGCTATTTTAGTGATTGTATTGAGAGATTTTCTTTAGTAAAATACTACAATCAAAAAATTAAATTACTTAATTAAAAGTATTATGCTTGTTTGGGACCATTTGCATCATGTGTTTAAATATGCAACTGCCCGTATAATGTGCAAGTCTAATATATAAGAAGACATTTAGTTGTATTTGCCATCATAGGAACATTATTGAATACAATGTTTACATTTACATTTAGTAACATTTACATTTCTGCTCTTTTGTAGAGGATTGAATGCAACTGAATACAACAAACTGAATAAAATTTAAGCAGTTTAGAGTTAAGGGCTTTACTCAGTGGCACCGTATTGGTAGACCTTGAAGCAACAACCTTCTGACTACTAGGCCAATATCTTAATTGTTGTAAACAGTTTTTGGATCTTTCATTTTAAAAAATGTAAACATATTAGTAGATTATATGTAATGAGTGTATGATTTTTGGTGTGGGCGTGTTAAACCTAATTAGTATCTAAATCTTGCAGCTGATTTGTTAAAATTCTTTCTGTTGACTCGCGGTTCACATCTGGGCATTTTGATTTGCTGCCTTTAGGTACAGATGAACAGAAGCAGCTGGTGATTGGTGGTGAAATCTGCATGTGGGGAGAATATGTAGATGCAACCAATCTTCATCCTCGCTTATGGTGAGAGAAAAATATGTACATGTACTATGGAAATGTGTACAAGTTCTACACTCACACACACTACCATGATGTGATCAGTATTGTTACAATATGCTAAATATATTATTTGCCTGTAAACACTCACTTTGGCCCCAAGCAGAACAGTGGGATTCTCCACTGCTGCTCAATTTCTTTCCAGAGATGGGAAGAAACTTTCACTTTATTCATTGTCAATTAATAATTTCTATGATGCAGCAGGCGGTAGGATCTGATCCAGCCTGTCACTGGTTAAGCTGCTGGTGGTGTAGTACAGAATTGAGCAATCTTTCTGAGCTAATTTTGTAATAATAGCTCAGGTGAATATTTTGACTGTGTTTGTGTACAGGCCACGTGCAAGTGCAGCTGCTGAGAGACTATGGAGTGATGAAGAGCAGACCACTAGTGTGGATCAGGCTTACCCACGTTTACGGGATTTTCGCTGTACACTGTTAAGGTACCATTCACTTATCATTAGAGAGTGATATGTAATAGCTCTGGGGGAAAAATACACTTTTGCAAGATAGACATATTATGGGTTTGTGCTTTTTCCAGAACTGTACATGTGCAGTAGAGTCTTGAAGTAACAGACTTTAAAACTTAAACGATGACTTTTAAAGCTCTATGTAAAAAAAACAGAAACGTGACAGCTGGATCCTGTCCAATCTTTTTTCGTTTTCAAGGATGGTGCAGTGGGAGACCGTCTGAGCATGACTCTTTATACATGACCTGGTGATCATGGTTCCCTGTGTAGGAATGTTTGTGCTAGTGGTGATTATTCTAGTTTAATTTATGAAACCGAGATAACCGAGTCAGTCAATAAAACAAACTGGTTCAGTTTATTAATTTGACTCATTTGCACGATTATCTACCAAAGCACAATTGTACTTAAAGCAAAAAATGAGTTAAATCTCGCCATCTTGCTTCTTTCTCTGCATCGTGAGGTTCTAAAAGTTTTTTTTAATCATAACTGTAGTTGATAAACACATACATTTTCAATGTATTTCTGCCAATATTTTGTAAATTCAGTGCAATACTTGGATGCCATTTGGATCCAAGTATTTGGATTTGTGCATTTGGATGGAACCCTGGCTATAGAAACATTGCTTCCACATTCTTAAAAATTCTAGTTTGTCAGCGATACCTTCTCTTTTGCTTACTATGTCTTTTTAAACACAGAACTAAGAAGTAGAACAAAGAAAAATATAAGAACAAAGCGAGCCTCTTGGTAAAACTCATTTAAATGGATAGAATATGTCATATAGCAAACATTTACTGAACTACTTTTGCAATTCTTTTTGGTATCATATTTTTAACATACTTATGTCTGTATGTTTTTCCTACTAGGCGCGGTATCCAGGCCGAACCTCTGTTTATAGACCACTGCAATCATGAGTATAATGGTTTATAGGATGGATGTACAAAAGAAGTGAAAATGGTTTATACTCAAATAATGCTTTACAGTAATACCTGAATGATCAGGATTTATTTTTTTAATTTAAAATAGCAATTGATTACCTCAGCTTTTTAAATTCTTGATTTAAAAAAAAATGTGCCCACAAATCATTTTTTATCTTATTTTTGCTCAGGTACAAATTGCAAATCACTGAATAATATGATCATTATGATTAAATGTATTTATTACATTTAATTTACAGCACAGTTGTCGCGCAAGGTCTGCAAGCCAAATCTATGGTGCCATGTAATTTAACATGAGATTGTGCAATAGTATGCACATGATAGCACATTATATTACTTCTGAAAGTTTCCTGGTTACTTGTTGTGTATTGGACATTAATTAGAGCTGCTGTACATTTTATTTTCTTATTATAGTAAACAAATGAATAGTTTCCCTGCCTCTTCAGACATTTTTAGATCACTTGTGTATAACATACACAATACAATACAACAATACAGATAAACATAAAATTGCTAATCTAACAGCAAACATGCTGAATTTAGCCTTGAAAGAACAACAACCTATTGTCTCAAGAATTAACATGCGATTGCAATCAGCATTACACATGGTCCATTGAGGGATGCTGTAATGCATATGTGGCCCTTGTGTTTGACACTCGCAGTATATAAACTTGACTTACAGTATATAGTTACTGTTACTCTTTGCTGACTTTTTCCCCAGTTTTATTACATTTGAAAGTGTAAGATAAATTACTTTTGTTTGTTCCTAAGAATTAAAATGGTTAAGGTATAAACACACCAACAACATTGTTAGTGCTGCTGAATTTGCACAACATATCCAATATAGTTGTAAATGTGAGTAGAGTGGATCTATAGTTTTTATTAATAAATGTGGTAGAGATGGCTCCTAGTTACGTGTTGCTCATAAAATGGCCAGTAATTGTACTAGTCAGGTTTTCCATTTAATGTTTTTTGTGAATAAACTAATATAAAAACTATTTAACTGAGTGTGAATCTGATCTCTTTTGGAAATTAGGTAACTACGTTTTACATGTTACTGTGGCTTTGTATATGCGTTCCATTTTGGTCAACACTTGTTGATATTTTTTTAAAAATAACTTGTTTATATATTTAAAAACCACTGGCACGGTGGTTACATGGTTAGCATTGTTCCCTCACAGCAAGAAGATCATGGTTCGATCCCCTGTCTGAATTCTTTACATGTGAGTTCCCTGGACCCTGTGTCATAATACAATTTAAAATTGAATGATAAGTTCCTTGCACAGGAAGTCAACACTGAATACCCGACAGGGCTTGTACTAGCAACCTATTATTAATTAGTTGACTAGCATAACTCAGTTTGAGCTATCACTGTATGGTTTGATCCTTTAAGGGAATTTTTTTTCTTAATAATTCTTTGTTGTGTCTAATAATCTTCTGTATTCTTTGTTCAGCAGTAATGGGCTTGTTTAACAAATTCCCTCTAATGTTTAATTGACTTGCCAAATGAGCTTACCTTGATATTTACTTAGACAATTGATTTTCTCTTGCTGGGTTTATGCTGCTGACAGATGGTAAGGATTGGATAATCCAACAAGACCTATCACTCCCTGCACTACTGTCAGCCCTTGAAGAGTCTCTCACTAAACCCTGCCTAGAGCGGTTTTGTACCCAAATGCCAAAGCCAAACAATTACAGCAGAAGACTTGCTGGAATTGATCACTGCACGATCCTGGTCTGTGTTTATGTTACGTTCCACCAATACCCAGTCATGCTCAAAAGTTATGAAATGGTCATTTATCTTCAATTTCATTTGATAATATAATACAATAAGAGTTATTTTGCCATAATCTTCATAAATATTTGTAATCCGTAAAATTTCTTAAAAGATTTGTGATGGCCTAACAAAAACATATTTATCTCAGGCTTTATATGCAGCAAGTAATAATTTACATGTACACGTAAAATCATACATTTACAACCTTGTATGGGACGTTTATGTATTTATAATGTTTTAAATTAAACTTTTCATTAAAATATTGTATTATAATTTCTTCCAGTACATCTTTAATGAGTTGATAGTGTGTTATTTTACACTCTTAGCCAAACTCAAATGTTCTAATAAATTCTAACAGGTAATTTGTCAGAAAATCGTCAAGCACTGTGAAGTTCCGGCTGCACACCTCTAATCATTGTTGCACTGAATAAGAGAGAGTTAAAAAGATGAATTCTTTAAAAAATATTTTGTTAGAAACATGTTTGATTATTACTAATGTTAATTTTCTTAAAAACATTTCATTCTGATTCCAGTACTTATTATCTGATTATTAATATCACCCGTAAATTGACTACAGCTGTTTGTGGTTATGTTGCTTTTGTCTAATTAAGTCATTTTGTATTTTGTAAACATACGTTTTCTATTCACATATAACTACAGTTATTACATAACAGTCACAACTGTGGGCTAACAGTGCATTTAATCCAAATGTTGTGTTAATGTAATTTTGGTTCTTTATCATTTTTGGCACGTGGCTGATGTATACCTCAGGCAAGTCATCTGCCAGAGACAATATTTATCCTGCAAATCACAGTTAGTGCTCTAATCTCTCAGGCTACTGCCTAGCAGTGGCTGCTTTGTTTAAGTGCTGCTGTATCTCCTAAACAGTCTAAGAGTCGCTAAGCTCCATCAGGAGGCTCAGGAGAAGAGCAATCTGACACTGATCCGCTCTCGAGCAGAACCACAATGCACCATTCTGCTGATGGCAGCAGTAGCTTGATCCAGATTCATCTGTTTACTATCAGAGATCTAGGTCAGGCCAAACTCAGGATGGGTAACAAGCACTTACGCAGTATGAGCCACTTCTGTTAAGAGGTCCTCCTCTTTCTGAAGGACCATACACATATTGCCCTAAAAAATAGTACAGTCCATGGGTACTTTGTGATTGCTTATAACACATTGGAGAGTATGCAGTACTCAATGTATGCATGATCGTAATTTAACAGGAAGTATTAAAGGGGACAGATGCCTCTTTTTAAAACAAGTTAGAACAGGTCTCTGGGCTCTACACAACATGTCTATGAAAATCTTTGCACTAAGTTACTTTCACATAAAAATATAGTATTCGTTTCATTCTTGGCAGTCTCATCCATTTTCTGTATGAGCTGTTTTGATGTTAGTTTTATAGTGTGCTATTGCTAAAATCTTTTTTTTTTTTAAATAATAATGTCACTAACATCAAACACCCTCACAGAGCTCATGCATGTGTAATTGCTTTAATTTATTGTATTAGATTGCTATTTGAGTTAGATACTTCAACCTCTACAACTTAGTTTGTTCTAAATCTAAACATCAAATCACAGTTACAGTCATCTGGGATTGTACGGCAGAAACAATTATTATTTTAGGGTCATACGTGCTTCAGTATTTACTGACAATTTTATATAATCTCCAGAACATTAGACTTCAACAACATCCTCACATGACTGCTGATAATGTTGTTCAAGCCTTCCGTTAGTGAGGAGTTTCTTATATTTTTTTTATTCACTCCCTGCTGCAAAAAACAGGTACAAGGTTCACCCAGAGATGCCAGTAAACATTTTAACAGTTTAACATTTTTTTATCCACTATTGCTTTGTGAATAGCTCATTCATAAATCATTCACTAAAAAAGATTTGTTTCATAGTAACAACTGATTAAGGGATGACCAAACTTTTTGGACACTACATTGCTTTATCAAAAAGCGACAGATATTTGTTTGAAGCAATTGTCATTCTGTCACATCAACCCTGGTTCAAAAATAAATCTTGACTTCTACTCAAAATCTTGAGTAGTAAGAGAACTCAATGCAGGGCTGGACTGGTAATCTGGCATACCGGGCATTTGCCCGGTGGGCCGACAGTCCTCAAGGGCCGATGCTGTTCGATTTTTTTGTCTTTTT
>JAOTRQ010065636.1:0-13026 GCA_028565875.1 Hoplisoma paleatum
GGCAACCTACCCCGTAAAATGTAATTGCCGAGATACTCTGGGGATCGGTAACGGTCCACAGAGTGACCCAGGGTCGATTTCGACTGAAGTGTAAAATAGAGAGATATATATTACTGCTACAACTAGCCACAAGTGAGTAAGACCATCACTGATCATTTCAAGGATGTGAGTCTTTTTCAGTTAAGACACCGGTGTGGTGGTAACATGTTAGAGTTTTTTATTTTATCCCATAAATTGTAACCTCGGTTACTATTATGAACACACATTACTCGGTTGTGATTCCAGACTTTTACATTCACATGATTTAACTTATCAAAATATATCCATATACACAACATATATTGTTGGGACGGTGTAGCCTAGCTTTGGTAGCACTATCAAATCAGAAGATTTGGGGTTTAAATCTCTGCTACACGGCCGCTGTTGGGACCTTGAGCGAGACCCATGGCTGATCCTGCTCTCGGACCCCAACTACCATACAAGTTGGGATATACAAAGACTGTACGTGTAAACATGTAATTGCAATATATGTGTAATACATGTGTAATAAATGAAGACATTCGGATCCTGTGTTTGATATCCATTTGGGATGGACCAGATCCTTTCTGTTTGCATGTTCTCTGCGTCAGAATGGGTTTCCACCCACAGTCCAAAACATATGGTGCATAAAACAGGGCACTGTTATAATAAAAAATCAAACTGCATTCAAGTCAAACATATTTATGATATATTTGAAACGTCATCATAAACATTTTCAATAGTACATTATTGAACATTATAAGCCAAATATACAAGATATTCGTAGTATACAAAAATATCCCATATTTTTACCCCTTGTAGTAAAACTTAAAATATCTTTTTAAATAATTTATTTAATCCAGATTTTTGCATCTATAGGTAGAAAATGGTAAAGTCACTGCGGTTACAAACAATATTTCATGATAATTTCAGTTTACAGTTTATTCTTGTTTAGTCTGTAATGTTGAGCACAACCCTGACAGAATATTCTACCACACTGTGACAGTCTTGTGATCACAAATTTCCAGAAATTAAGAAAAAAATTCAACCGTGACTCGACGTGTCCAACTGTTGGGCTGGAAATGACTAGACCATGTCCGATTTAAACACAAACAGGTGAATGAAAGTAATTTTATGGCCCATTTAAATCCTAATGTGTGAATATGAATTATAAAGCACATATATGTTAAGTGTGTAAGATCAAAGGCTTGCGCTGTTAACAGTGGATCTGTCATGTAGTAGCATCATCATTGAATGATGCTGAATCTGAAATCCGGTCTTTTTGCAAAATAAAGTCACAGAAATATGGTGTGTTCCAGTACAATAAATACAAAACCTTTTAAACTGTCCATGTAGTAATTGTACAATTATATAAGAAATGTCAGGGCTGCAATAGTCAGGATCGCTATTAAATCCATGTGTGGCCTCAAAGCATCACCCACGCTCTCCTGTTCTTCATAATCCTCCGCCTCATAGTCACTTTCAAGCTCTTCATCGTCGTCTGAAAACCCACTGCCAGCATGCCGGTCATCCTGGGCCCCAGAACACAAGTTTAACATGCTACCTTTCACATGTTCACATATTGTCCTCTCTGGACCATCACATTCACATGTGTCCAAGAGCCGGGCCTTAGGCATGGTGAGCATTCGTCCAATAATGGTCCGGCATTCCTCTGTACAGCGTTCACCACCGAATAGCTCCCGGCAATGATACAGGTAGTCCCGCATGGCTGCACTGCATTCTGGGTCTTTCTCGCACATGTACCGAGCCTCCGTGCAACCCGTATGGCTGATCCGTGGCATGCAGGGTTCGATGGCACGCTTGGCACTCGCACAAACTGGGTCTGCAGCACACTCGCAGTTCTCCAGGCCCGGACCATTGGTGGTCAGATTGAGCTGAACTATAGAAGAGATGCAGTGGCTCGGACATTTCTTTTTATGCCCCTCAATAACAGGACCACATGCATGCATGTATTGTGTGTAAGCGTAATTGCAGTCAGGTTCACTTCTGCACTTTATCAACGCTTGCCAACAAATCAGGCGATGACCATGGACAGAAGATGCCACAGCCAGACTGTTAAATATTAGCATTACACCAGTCCAACACAACATCGGAGGCAACATGATGGATGTCCACTGTGAATCAGTTTGAGTGAATCGTTTGGCTTTTAATTCAGCACTTTGATTCAATCCATCTTAAAAACTGAAAAGTTTTGTCCACCAAACAATCCTTCTTTGCATGTTCGTTATATGTGTCTGGACATATCTTCTTTCTACATTTTCTGTAAAAAGGCTGGCATGGATCGTATCTTAAAAAAACATAAAAACAAATTTGTAAAAACACATCACATGTATTCAGTGAATTCTAACGTTTCATTACATCCAAATATGACTCGTTAAAATGCTGATTTCGAATCCAGTGTTCCATTCGATTCCGAATCGATTCGCGCGTGAAAAGCAGTTTCCGCGTAGATGATAACTCGGTGTCGACTCGCCGTCAGATTCATTTGAAAAGAACCGATTCTGAAGTGAACCGCGCATCACTTGTTGCAGTGGGAAAAAAAACCGTTGAATCGCAAAACTGTTCAGTTTTAAACAATCAAATAACGAATCAAACGACGCCGTGATAGTATAACTCTGAGAGGAATATATAAAATAACATTAACCGTCCATTTAGTTCCCACGGGTAACGTTACGTGCTGCGTCCGTGAACAATCGAGTTGTTGAGCAGATAAAAGTTTAGAGTGTCCATTAAAATCATCATGTCGACTTTAACCTCACACAAAGGACGAAATGATGATAGAAGCGTTTGCACTCACAAGTTCTTCAACAGTTCGTCTCGACTCCACGAACTGTGGAAGGTAGCTGAGAATTTACATCCCAAACCGCGTACTACTCTACTACATAGTAGGAGGAGGGGAGAGAGAACCACAGAACCACATCTGATAGTATCGTCGCGTACTACACTGTTTAGTAGGCTAGTACGAGAGGGTGTAGGAAACCGCCGCCTCCTATTGGTCCACTGTCTTGTTGTGATGTAGACGTCACAGAAAAGGGCGGGTTAATAGCTGACAAAGAGATTTGGGGTATTTCTTAGGGGGGATGGGGTGCACCCTAATACCGCTTTCAGCTTTTATAGCGCCTTTTCTTTCCAGACATTCAGAGCGATCCTTCAGGCAATCCGTTTCTTAAACAAAGCAACATGATTTACTGCTCCTGGGTTATAGCCTGCTAATAAATAAACTGCCTTTGAGTTCGAACTTTTTTACTATTTTGCCCCAAAACACAAAAAAGCACTCTTAGAACTTAGTACCAATGGTTCAGAACATCAAACATCTTAAAACGATATTACTTTTGTTTATATTGTAATATATTATTTAGCTGAGGCTTTTATCCAAAGCAACCTACAAGTGAGAAGGTGCAAAGTAAATAGGAAAGGCATTGTGTGTGTGTGTGTGTGTGTGCGTGTACGTATTTATAAGAGTTGTTGTGTATAGTAGGAAATCAATGGGGCAACCGTGTTCTGGTGGTTAAAAAACTGGGCGATTCTGAGAGTCAAAACATCATGACTGAAGTGCGGAAAAACCGAACCCCTAAGTGCTCCCCAGGCACCGTGGCTAGGGCTGCCCACCACACTGGCCACATGTGCTCACTAGTATTCTTAAGTTTTCGAACTTTCTTAGTGAATATAAGAACAAAACGATTATTATTATGAAAATGTTTTTGTATGTACATTTTGTATTTAATGCATAACATTGTGACACTATAGTTTTATTTTATTCATATCTAGTTACACTTTCAAAATCAGTTAGTGGTAGTTTGTGAGTGTAACATGGTGCATTATCCGTGCATTAACCATGTTCGAAGTAACGGAGACATGCTTCATACACCAGGAACTTTACCCTTGTTGTTGCTGCATGCCTGGTTCAGCCCATTCCTTTTAAAAAGCGTCAATTCTGCAGATGTACTTTTTCCATTCCATTTGGTTTTCAGCCAGTGGCAGCATAACACAGGGGGTCCATTCGAACCTCTCGAGTTGGTTTGACTCCCTATGGAGTAAATGAGCAGCTGTTATAACACGTGGCAACCCTCTTCCCTTCTCCTCTCACCCTGAAACAGCTTTGTCCACACGTTGGCTCCTACAAACCAAAAGCTATTATTTACACAGGAACACATGGATGATTTTACTCATAGGCCACACATACAGTCTGCATACTCACTTATGAAGACATAACATTACTTAGATATAGCTATAAAGGCACACTATATACGATTGTTACTATTATCTGGATATTAGTACTTGTCCATTACTCTAACTCGTCATAATCTCAGTAGTCAGGCAAACATTCTTCAGCAATCACAAGATTGGAGCATTTAAACCTGGAACATCGTGGTTAGTTCATGCTGATGTCTGAAAATAATTACATCTTCATGTTCAAGCACAGTGGCTTTCTTATTTGTACACTTCACATAAGATGACAGAACCTCAAGAACAGATTCATGTCATCTCCACCCAAACATGGTTCTATTTTTGACAAGCAAGGATTATAGTGGAACCAAGAAGTAGAAGAAAATTCTCATGGGTTCCAGTTAATTTTTACTGTAGACTAATACTATTACTATATTATACACCTAGCTGTAAAGTGTAAGTGTTGTTTAAAATGTTTTAGAAATAAGAAAACAATTTTTTGAAGTTATTAAATCAACACACACTTCCAAATGAATGTAAGCAATGTAATGTAACAATTGAGCCACATTATATGAATATAAAAATGAACCAGTCGTAATTAATGCACTTTGAATACAAAATGCTGCTTTTGTAATAGCTGGCACTAAAATAATCATGTATAATGACTATTCTAGCACAAGTTGCCAAGTCTTCTGGAAAAGAAATCTACACTTCAGCCAGATACAGCCGTCTAACAGCCCCAGCGTCTCCACTGCTGTCACAACTTATTACGTACTTTGGAACCAAACTGCCAAATCATATTTATAATGCCCTTCCCTTTGCAAAAAGCTCTTAAATAGCGTAGAGGAGAGGAGCCTGACTTCAGCGTTTCTTTCTATGTTAATAGAAACATTTGCTAACTGTCTCTAGCTGCCTTGTTTGTTTAACCATCTGCTGTGTTTTTCATACTGTAGGCAAATGTTTCTGAATTCGTTTGAATGTCTGCAAGGAGATGGTCCTCTTTAAGCTCTGAATATGAAAACCATCTGTTGCATCCTGCACAGCGAATGTTTGAAATTCCTTCTCTTGTAATGGACATTAGACTTAATCTTTCTTCTCAGTCTAAGATTACTGGCAGAATGATTGCATTCTGTTCTTTTTTCCAGTTAATTAAAAAAAATGTCTCTACCAATCAAATGAAAAATCTCCCCAAGTGATACTGATGGAAATGGATTCCAGGCCGATGTGTTTGTTAGACTTGTAGCACACACACTACTTTGCAGTAATTTTTAAAATTCTAACACATTATATCAACTTTATCTCCATTAGCTAAAGATCTTGGTGCTAAAGGTCTGGATTGGATGCTTGCCTCTTCTCCTGCTGTCTCACAGAAGCAACCTGGCAGGATTGGGACTTGAACAGTCAACCTTTGGTATTTGTTTGCTCAACTTGTGTTTTCTCAGCATGGTGCAGATTGAGATGCTCGTCCTAACCTGGCACGGGAAGACAAGAACGCATCGAACCGTCAGACAGAAGCACTTCTGTTCCCACAGGAAAATCCCACCATACTGACCACAGAAAATGGCAAACTGGAATGCCGGCGAGCAGAGAGAAACATTTAAGTTCCACAAAGAAAACACATGAAAGCAGGTCTGAGTGAAAGCAGAGGAGGTAGAAAAGTGAGCCAAATCTGAACTAATGAAATACAGAGTCACTACTGAAGTGGTCTGGTGAAGGAGAAAATGAACGACATAAGAAAAACGCATTACTCACCTTCAACTACTAAAACAACTGTAACTAGGAAACACTGGAGCTGAGAAATCACAGCGTGGCAACATCTCACATTACTTCAGACAAAATTGAATACTGAATCTTTACACTTCAAGTTCACTGAACTAATCACGTTACATTGTCAACATGATTTCAGTATGTACCCACTTATAAAATTACATTATAAAAATATAAAACACATTCTATAAAGAATCAAATTACATCTCTAACATCATTAAAGGTTCTTTCCTGCCTCAGCATGTGCAAAGTTTATAAAAGGTGTAAAGGAAAGTGGCCTGGGCGACATGGTGGCTAGCACACCTGGGTTTGATTCCTGGGTAAGGCAATCTGGCAAAGATCTCATGATCTCCACATATCTATATAGGTGCCCTCCAGGTACTCCACTTTAATCCCATAGTCCAAATACATACAGTCAGGTTAAAGGGAGATACTGAAATTATCCTTTGTGTGTTTGTCTCTGTACTATATAACTGACTGGTGACCTATTCGGTTGTTTAGTGTATTGCCAAGTGATGGTTAAACTAGTTAATGGATGGACGGATGAATGGCCTACCATGAGTCTGAGCTGCATTAGAATTAATTAGAACGTCATTTGTGAGTCAGTAGCCAAGGTACCCAACTTAGGTGTAGACCATTAATCAGAAGGTTCCAGGTCACGGTAAATAAAAGTGTTTCTTAATGACAAAATGTACATTATATTAGTGAACATGATTTTGATCACTATGAGAATTTGATCAAGAGAAAAATCATTTGTGTATATTGTGCATTTAATACATCCTCCATCCAGTCCGAGTTAAAGACCATGGGAGACCTGGAATGGAAGTCATTCAATGCTCTCAACTTTAGAAACAGTAATCAAGGTAAGATATATAAGGGACAATGTTCTTACACTAACCCAGAACTCTCTTCTCTTTTCTTGCAGAGGAGAGGAAGACATCGTTCATGGTGGTCTAAGACATCCACACACCCCGCCTTTTCTCCACACACACTTCAGTCTGTTTGGTTTTGCAGCCAAGTAGCTCAAGACATCTCAAAGGAGTCTGTAACCTACATCTGACCCACTGATACAGACACAAGACTGTATTCTTGGTTTTTTTTATTCTGCATTATCTTATTTTTTATTCTGTATTTTTGTATTTTTGAATTTAGTTATCGAATTTTCTCACCACCAAAGTAAGAACCACCCCATGGTCAGTTACGCTGAGTTTCTAATATATAATGCATTGTCACTTCTTTTCCCACCCATCTATAGGAAGGACAATGCATTATTCATACAACCAGTCTGCGATTGGCTGAGGGGAGATATAAGTCCTCGTGAGAAGATCCCTGCCCAGACAATTAACCCGGTGGGTGTGAGGGATCGAGGGACTTAGTCTTCCCACACAAATCAAAAACTCAAGTCTCACACATTCCAGTGTTTAAAGTGCGAATCAATTCCATTGCATTGGGCAAACATTGCACCAGTCTAAAATCATGCATTCTGATAATTGGAGATACAAAAATTGTCCCGTGTATATGTACTATGCAACAGACCTGTTAAGGCATTTAGTGTATTTGCCCAGTGTTTGTCTCACCATAACCCTAAATAGGATTAAGGCGATGGATCCCTCATTTATAGAATGTGATGTTAGCACTTATGCTTGGTTATAACACTGTTGGGTCACAGCGCCCAACGGTCTGTGACGTCCATATTGCCCACAAAGTAATAACGGGCAGAGTTACAGATTCTAACGGGAAGGAGAAGAGAATAGAAAACGAGTTCAGGAACCACAACATCTAAATATTGACTCTGTGACTTGTAATCATGTTTAGCTTGTGGGAAGTGAAAATAAACTAAAGTATAAATGTGTGAGAGATTATGACTTGTACTATCGAGGTATTTAACTCAGTCAGTCAGAATAACATACCATGATAACACAGTTAATATAACAGGGTCTCATAACAACACAACAATTATTTTCTTTTTAAATTAATTTAATAAAACATTCAACCTTTAGATAGTTAGAGAACTGAACTTATCAGAAGATGCCGGTTCGATTCGACAGGCCCCAAACCTGAACTGCTCTCAGGGTGCCGCGGTTAAAATAGGACTGATCACTGATCTGGGTATTCTGCGCTCACTGCTGAATAAAAGTATTCTAAATGTAAAAAAAACAAAATAATGGGACTTCTTTTTATTGCTCCTCTTATTTTTTTTTCACGTGGTAACACCATTGTCTTTCACATCCTCTGTTTTCACTCTTTTTTTGTTATACACACTTTTTATCAGCTATTTTTACTGAAATTCTGCAACGCCACCTAGTGCACAAATATAAAAATTCAATACAAATATAAAATCATATACTGTATATATATAGAATCATATAGAAAAGAAAAAGTTTAAACTTTCTCTATGTTTTGTTAAATAAAAATAATCAACATTTCCCCTTTTTGCTATTTTAATTTATTTGAAAGACAGCATATTATACAACCAACAAACCTGAAATACTTCATGGATGGCATTAGTGAACGTTACAGTGAGGGCTACACATTTGTAAGAATTTATTTGTTAACCATGCATGAGATCATTCTAAAACGAGCTATATTGAAATGCACATTTATGCTGCAAACCTGAAAACAAAACTGACTTTATAATAGAGCTGCTAGCAAAAGTCACGAAAGTTAAAGCCGAGAGTTTAATAATCAATTAAAATGATGCAGGTTTTAAATGTACAATCTTGTGTGCAACGATGATTAAAATGACACACATGTTCTGTACTGAGATGACTGACTGCTTGGAAAAACATTATGGATATTATGGATATGAGAACAAAAAAGACTTTGCAGATTTCATGTTTTAGCGCTAACATTTAGTCCCACAGGTCTACACCTCTAACACATTGCTAAACAAGTCAGCAATCAATGGTGAAATAAAACAGTTTTCACTATGGTGTATGGCTAAGATATGCAGCGGTTAAGTCGCTTTGAAGTCATGGTCATGCTACTGTATTGTAAAAAGTATAATTCATATTTAAAATGAAAACAACAAGCGTTTAATTCGTTCTGCTGTATTAAATATGCTTAAAAAACCAAATACATCGTCGTTTACGTGTAAACTAGTGAGTGTTCGATGTTAATAGTATATGCAGATGTTAAAGGAACAAAAACTAAAACACACACAGCTTTTCATGACACAGATGGAGATTGTACTACTGAATTCTGAAAGTGTTCAAATGAAAAGGCACATGACTAATTTCAAGTAAAACTTTAAAACCAGGGCCAGGATTCGTACAAATGATCTGTACTTTGTGTAACATGGACATATTTTAATGACATGTCAGATTGGACAGAACTGGCCGTCTGTAAGATCTTTCCTTCTAAGAAATTAAGGCAGAACTTCCCTGTGTTCCGAACATAACTGTGGCTCTGAAAATGTGATCAATTGTGTTGTAATGAAAGTGACACAAAGATGAGCTTATACTGAAGACAGCATTGAATTTAGGCGATTGTGCGGCAACGAACTGTTTAAAACATGAAGCCGAGTTCACATCTGTGTTTTAGCATCTGTCAAAAAGTACGGATAAATAAATAATAATGATTAATATTAATAGCAGGTTTGATCTATTTTAGCTGATTGGCAGTGGTGGAGATGGTGATCAGAATATATGTGATTATAATACCTATTACATTTTATTAGCAGCCAGACATTCACCACTTACATCCCGGCTGTCTGGCCATTAGAACCACTGTGATTGACTAATAATGTATATAAGTTAATATATATTAAAATATTTTCTAATACTACGTTTCGAATAACCGATCAATTGCAATCCTCATTTAGTGACGTTTGCAATAGTATTAGCGTTTCAATCAACAGTTTAGCAGGTCAAATCTCACAGCGTCTCTGCTTATAGTTATACCGTAGCAGTAATCTACAAGATATAGACATAATAATACTGAAAATGCTGAAGGACCAAAAATAAACTGCAACTTAAATTAGTCAATACACACACACACACACACACACACACACACATATCAACGCACAGATGTGTGGTGGAAGCCAAAGAAAAGTATTATGCACGATTACCTTACGCAAGGATAATGTTCTTTCTATTTATCTATAATGTGAATTAGATTTAATTAATTCAAAGTTAATTTAACAAAACAAACAAAAATTTAAATAGCTCACCTCAATTATGGGGCAGGGTTTTTATTACCATGTCCCAAATATTATCATTTAAATGCATATGTGAATATTGAGTCCTTTTCAATTGCAGTGCTTAAGATTGATCTCAAATCAGCATCTCATTTACTCGATGTACGTTTTTGGCAGATGCCAAAAATGCCCCTGTGAACAGAGCTCGACTGTTTAAATAAGTGCTTGATTTACTGTTTGCGCTTCCCAAACTGTGAACAAAACGCAAAAATGATTCTGTTGAATGACAGAAAAACAGTCAACTTGTTCTTCAAATCAGTAAAAGCCTAAAACAAAATAAGGACAGACAGACTTTGGTCCATGCAGTATGTAGCGTGGTGGGTATGCTAGTTTTTAAAATGAAGAGCACCCTTAGTAAAGCGTCCCTGCTGTCAAACAAAACCCAAAAATGTTTCTCTCTAGCCGTTCTCTTTCCACAAAACCAGATGAATGCTATGGTCTGGCATGCTGGTGGCAAACACCAGGCCAGCGTCGTTCTTGCCATCAAAGCCATTAAGCCACGATGTTATGCCCGGGAGGAAGCTCGAGCCACGTTTGGATTTGCGGTAAGCCGGCAGTGGCCAACGACCCGTGATTGCCTCGGTCCTCAGGTCCATCACATACAGGTGGTGATTATCAAAGAGCAAAGCAAAAACCTCGCCGAAGCTGAGCAGGGACAGACTGGACGGGTCCTGTTGCAGTTTGATGACTCTGTGAGGGGTATGACATACACATATGATATTTACCAAGCGGCAGTAAATTCGGCAATTAATATTCAAAATGTTTCAATATGACTTATTACGCACGATTGTTCAAATAGTTAAATTAACAGAAATCACCTTTGTGTTTAAACCAGTAGCTCTGGCAAATCCACTGCCTAAGATAATCATAAAGATATATACATATATGTTTAACTGTGTTTAACTACGTAGTCTGTGACAAGATTGAAAGAGCTTGCTTTATATTTAGCACCTTGATAAATTGGAGCACATCTTATAAAATTGCTGATATGCACAAATAACTAGCACACGTATTTCATATGGTTCACAGTGGCAAAATATTTTACCTGAGCACATCAAAGCTGGCAAAATCCCACTGGTAGACCCCAAGATCTGAACTGCAGACGATATAGCGGCCGTCGAATTGTAGACGGGGTTGCAGACAAACACTGCGATCCTCAGACACAGACAGAGTCTTTAAGCATTTACAATTGATTTCTCGCCCGATCGGCCATACCTGGTTTAAAAAGAGAGAAAATCAGCATGAGATTACACTGTGCTATACTACAGATACAAGCCGGTAATCAACTAGTATATTATACAGGGAAGGTCACAAACATGTGATCTAAATCCAAAATAATTTATGGGATGTATATGACTTTGAATCCACTAACTAAACCAACAACATATTACCTTGATTTCATATTTATCTGAGCTCAGTAGAATGCAATCACCAGGGCTGTGCATCATAGATTCCACTTGGCTTTTTTGAAGAAGCACCTAGATCAGGACGAATAAAATGTTTCGTGTATAAAAGCTGTGATTGCATCGACGGTTCTGATATCATTAATTTGATGTCATTACCTTGGTGACCCACTCTGTATGACCAGTCAGGGTATTGAGACAGGCACCTGCTGACAGGGCCCACACTTTGACAGTGAAATCTGCCGATCCACTAACCAGTGTGTCCAGCTCATCATTGTAATCCACACTGAAAACTGTTTGAGAAAAGAAAAAAAAATTATATGATATGATATTACAATGAAACACCACAGACATCAATGTAGTGAATTTAAACTGTGTTTCACAGGACTACAGTTGTACTCTCTGTGTGACACCAACCTGCACCAGTGTGTCCACGAAACTGTTGGATTTTGGCTCCTGTACTCCACTCCCAGCACGCAATGGTGTTGTCGAAAGACCCTGTCACCAGTTTTTGCTCATCAAATTTCACAGTAGCGCAGGTGTGTGTCTGAATGCCATAAATGCATTGTCCAGTGCGGACATCCCACAATTTGGCAGACAGGTCATCAGAGCCTTTAAAAAGATGGATAAAAATGTGGCAGCAATTAATAACAAGTAACTAAACATTCTAATTACAAACAGAGAGACCCTTAGCACTAAGGTAGTTATTACTTATGCAGACTTGCATTTCAGAGGAAGGGGCACAAATTTTTTATATTGTATTTCATGGTAAAATATACCATATTGAAAATCGTTTCAATTCAATTTACAAGAGAATTAGATTGTTGACCATCACATACCTGTGCAGAGGAGCCCATCCTTGTAGTATAACGCATACACACGGGCACTGTGCCCAATAAGAGAGCTTGTCTCAAAGGCATCCTCCTCTTTCAGCTGCTTCATGCGATACTTGGCCTTTAGATAGACACGTTTCCAATGTCCTGCATCCTGAATGGAGTCATCAATGCGCCAGCCCAGGTCTCGACACACACCCTGCCACACTTCAGTGCAAGTGTTGACCACTTTGTTCCACTGTTTGCACACCAGACAGCAAGTCAGCAACGTTTGTGGATCAAGCCAGCGCAGCAGGTAGAAGGCCAATTCCAGAGGCAGGAGCCGCAGAAAGTCACGCTTCAGCAGGGTCTCCAGTCCATTGGATAGATGACGGAGTTGGACGGCACCACTTAGTGATATTAAGTGGTCCAGCAGCTGATTGCGCTGCTGGTCATTCAGTGCCAGGAAGGAGGTGGAGACAGACTCCAGCCATCCCTCGAAGGCCTCTTTCTCCATGGGCACATGGGGGCGACTACCTGAAAAATATAATATACAATTATAAACAAACAAACAAACATTGCATTTAGCCGACGCTTTTATCCAAAGCGACTTACAATGAGCAGACAGGGTTAAGGG
>JAOTRQ010065655.1:0-11701 GCA_028565875.1 Hoplisoma paleatum
TATCCCAACTTGTCTGGAAGTTGGGGTCAGAGCGCAGGGTCAGCCAACGTACGGCGCCCCTGGAGCAGACAGAGTTAAGGGTCTTGCTCAAGGACCCATCAGTGTAGCGGAGTGTAGCAGAGTCTGGATTTGAACCCCCAACCTTTGGGTTCCCAGCCCAATGCTCTACCCAATAGGCTACACTGTCCCTCAATTGGCTGGGTGCCACCGTTGCTGATATGTTGCACAAAACTGAGCCAAGGGTTACAGTGAGGAAGGGTGTAAAATTGTTGCATATCACAGGACCAGTTGAAAGGATTCATCAATTTCTTAGCTAATGATTGCATTAAATATAGAAATAGATATGATCTGCTATAGCAAAGTAAGGCACTTGTAACTAATCTGTCACTAGTTCAAGCCTCAGAATTGCCTAATTTACACTGTTGGCCCTTGGCCCAAAGCTAACCCTAACTATCAAGTACTCATTTATACTGTCAGTTTAGGGAAACAAAGTGTTGTTGAATGCTTTTATTTAATTATGTTATTAATTTCTATGTGCTGTCTGAAATGTACTTGTTCCTGTGTGTCATACACCCATTATAAAGCTGGCATTGGCTCCAGCACCTGCGCCACCCTGATTGGACAAGGGCTTAAGTAAATGTGTGAATAATTGTACTAATTTGTAGTGTCTGCATATATTAGAAGGGCATGCATTTTAAGTAAATACCACAAATAATACTTTTCGTTCTTCTGTATTCATGGATGGATTCCACACTTAATGACACACCAAACTATGCTACAGGATCTGGTTCATATTTAATCTGAGTGTAGATAATAAGGTTTAAAAATAAAGCCAGTGGCTACACTCCCATGTGCGATGATTTGCTTTATGAAAGATGTTCCCAGATGTTCACCAGCCTATTTCTCAAGCATTTATGCATTGTAGAAAAAAGAAAATACTAAGAAAAATCCAGAAATTTTTAAATGACAGCAATAACTATGTTTCATTAGACGAGGCATCAAAAGGGCCAAACAATCAGCAATAAAATTGTTTGCGAGCATGTATGTCTCCTCTGGGTGTGCTAGTTTCCAGCCTCTGCAGTGTGAAATCACTTGCTCTTTCGCTTTCACTTAGTCTCTCTCTCTCATCCTTGCTCTCCCCTACTCTCTCTTTCTCTCTCTCGTTTTCTCTCTAATGCACCCTTTATCGCTTTCACACACTTTTACAATTTCTCCCTTTCTCCATTTTGCTTTCTTTTTGAACTTTCTCTCTCCTGCTCTACAGGAAGCTGAATCCCATTGTGCTTACAGACAGTGAACATCTTCAATCACCCCTGGCCCATTAACAGCCCTGCAGTACGTAACAACTCCAAATGACTGTCAAAGAAACAACCAATTAACAACTGCAAACAGATGAAATTATTTGGTGAAGCTATGAGAGGCCCATCACCAGCACGAGTCAGATCACATGACACCACCCGGAGATTCAAATTGGAAAAAATCAATCCAAGAGTCTACAGTATTGCTGCACAGATCCCTGCCTTTTTATTGATTCTAATTAAAAAAAGAAATGAGCTGAAATTAAAAACAGCCTGAACAAATCAATGCACCTTGTCATTGCTTATTTGGGTCCTGTTTTTTGGCAAATCCCAGGGCAATAGCCTCACACATATAGAACTGTAACAGGGCGAACTCATGCCACACACTTAGAAAAATGAAAATACGACTCATTTGTAATAATTTAAATCAATGCAGAACAATCTAGTGTCTACATCACCAACTAAATATGACTGCAAATGAATAAGGTGGCCAAAACATTAATAAAAAGAAAGCGTACAGAACTGGAGTAGTGAAGAAGTACATGATACAATGACCAACTCATTTGACCAACCAGCTTTTTGAAATAGAACAGACAGGTGAGTATTTTAACCTGCCAGTTTGGCTTTAAATAATTGTATCCCCTACCCAACCACACCTCTTGCATATAAAGTATTTTGCAAGTAAGTTGTAGTAGACGTTCTCAATTGATCTTGCAACTTTTAGTCTGGAACACAAATGAGAGGAAACCATGTTCTACAATACTTTAATTGTGACTGCATTTCCAGTTTTGGCCACAATCCTACTTACTGCTCCATTAAAAAAAGCATAGCTACAGCAATACAAGACCAGTAAATTGTGTACTGTTTTATTCGTCCATAAAATGTTCTAAAATAAACGGATGACTTGCTTAGGTAAACAATCACTCTGTGTATGTCAGCTTCCTGAAGGACTGATTTTTACATTAAGTTGGAATATTATGTATATTGAAACTATATTGGTTTAATATAGATTAAAATTAACTGGCATGCAAATGCATAGTATTTTGTAACTGTATTTTTAGTACAGTTTTAGTACAGTACAGTAAAACCTTTAGATTTTCGGATACATTCAAAATATTTTATTCTGTGTTAGAAGGGGTTGTGTGGTAGATGTTATAGGAAACAATAATCAGCCATATTTAGGGTAATTTTTTTGCAAAAAAGTAATAAATAATTTGTCCTCTCTGTAACGATGGTATGACCATATCTGCAAGATATTTTGGAAAATTGCCATATCAATCGGAGTCTACTGCTGGAATCCATAAAGTTATAAGAAATTTTAATTAAAAAAAGAAAATTGGTTTAAAATGCAATGCAAGGAGAACAAAATCAAAACCAATTGCCAATGATTAAACATTAAACACAGTCTGTTTTAGGCAAAAAGATTTATTTCAATAGTAACAAAGGGTAACCAAAGGTCAGTCATCTAAACAAACAAAAAATTGGCCCAGCTTTGGACTTCCAACTCAGGACACACCTGTGATCTTGGCCCTTTCAGATTGGCATGGTTTTAATATAGATGCCCTCGCTGATACAATCCTCCTCATGTTAATCCAGGCTTGGGACTGAGAACACACACCAGTGACTAGGACATTCAGCACCCAACATTCCAAACAAATCCAGTCATGACCAACCACCAATACAACAACACTGACATTATTGTTCCAGTATAAACTGTTAGGTAAACGTGTATTTACCATGACGTTCAGAGTACAACTGCTTAAATAAAGTACACATTAATAATGATTTAATTGTCACCAGATACAAGTCAGGATGGTGGTCGTGTTTAAACAAGCAACTGTCTAAACGTTAATACAGTACTTGCTCAGGAGCACTGAAAAAAAAGCAATGTGTAGTTTAAGAAGCATGTTCAGTGTAAAAGGTACAAGACAAGCTATGAATTAAAATTAGAGCTTCTAAAGGAAATATAGTAGTGTTTAGAAGCCACTTTCCAGTTTCAGCTCTTGTGAAAATATGCATCTCAAATTGCATAGCCTGCCACACAATGACAACAAACAATGACCATCAGTATAATAGTATAAAATGGTATCCCAACTTGTCTGGAAGTTGGGGGTCAGAGTGCAGGGGTCAGCTAATGTACGGCACCTCTGGAGCAAACAGGGTTAAAGGTCTTGCTCAAGGACCCTGCAGTGGCCGAGCCTGGATTTGAACCCCCAGCTTTTGGGTTCATAGCCCAACGCTGTACCCACTAAGTTACACAAACAATTCACAAACAAATAAGCTATATTATTAGGCTTTTGGATTAAATTTACTTCACACTGCAGTGATATTATATCATGATAGTAGGACATTTAAGTAGAAGTTTGCAATGGTGATTTCCTCATCTCAAATAATTCATTGAAAAAGCCAACAACTGTGGTGGGTATATTTCAACAAATACGTCAATGTCTCAGCAACATGTCATTACAGCTCGACAACAATGTCTCATGCTGTTCACAAGTCTTATTGTTTGCGGCATAGCATCCTTTACTTCTGTAAAGGACCCTATAAGATTTGTATAGGATACAGGTCTGTCTATTTGAGGTTACCCAGCATTCAGAAAGTGCAGGGCAGTTCTGCATCAACTAGAAACACCGGCCCACATTGTAACACCATTACCACCAAAAGCAACAATGGCTAATGCAGATCACCATCGCCATTGACATCTCAACATGTTAGTGACTATCATTTATACTCAGTGTGAATGAACTTTCATCAATGAACAGCACTGAAGCCCATCCACCCATCACCATTCTTTATTGTAATAGTTTATTATATAAACTATATCTGTCTTTAATTGTAAGTATAAATAATTTTATATTTATTTATTAATAAAAAACAAAGCGTTATCTTAGAAAAATATAATGTATAATCTTAATTATGTAATGTAAATATATACATGCATATAATTATCCCATAAATATTTGCATGGACTTCTAAAGAACAGAATCAGAGCTGGGACACAGTGCGAAAAGGGGACATGATAAATATTCATAATTCAGCAGAGTCATCACAAAGAGACTGGAAATGGAAATTAAATAAGGCTCGCCAGAAACTTGCTTCTCTTTTATTAACTCCACTAACTAATTTGTTCTATGGTTTCTTGTGCACAGCTATCACTCACAAAAATAATTATTAATCACTTCAACCAAAAAGTCTTAGCCAACCAAAAATATATATACACATGACTATCCTCTGGCTGCTTTTGACCAGAACAAAAGTGTAAATATGAATTACAAGGACTATTCTGACAGTGAACCTCGGTTTGATTTTATCATTAGAATCGCTGTCACTGGATTATAAGAACAATGTCAAACAGCAGATATTAGGAACATCAAAGCTACAAACCAGAAATAAGGAAAACAACTCTCCCCTGCACAGCATGACCAGTAATAAAAGTCTCTCATCATCTATAAATTGATATAAACTGACCTACAAAAAAGAGTGATGGCAGCCGGGGTTAAGACCAATAGGAGGGCAGTATAGTTTCCTCTGCCCATTTAAACAGAGTTGGTTTCAGTGCACCTATTAAACTTAGCCACAAACATGTCAATCAGAGTCTAGACAGATCAGTATAGATTTTCATGTCTAGGCCCATTCTAAACACAATGTAAATTAGAAAATAACAGAATGATGAAGATTTTTTTCCTCACATTCTGGTGCAAATGTCCTTAACAAAACCCAACATGTGGCAACAATCTCTGATGTGTGTAGTAATGTTTCACGTGCATAAGATCTGTGTATGAAGGGTGCTATCCTTTGGATTAATTAGCCTGCATAACTTGTAATTACATGTTTTATGAGGTTCTCACTGTTGCACTGCTCGCTCAGAGATGGCCACAAACACAGATTTTCTCTAGATCACACGAGGCTCAACTGGGTGAGTTACCTATTTGCTTACAAATAGAATTCAAGCGCTCAGTTTGCGGTTATAATAGAATAATTTATAAGGTAAAAACAAAAGTTTCTTGGACAATGGTCACTAGGTTGCTAACCTCCTGCTCTACCACTCAAACACAGTTATGTAGAAACAAGCTTGTCCATGGTTGCTCCCACTAAACTGGCACGACTGGCATACGGCATTGACCAGCTTTAGATTCAAGAGGATCTAGATTACTAGAGAACAACACTAGAGACGAGGAAAGATGAAGGTGAACGTTCTTAATCCACGTTCTTAACATTCTTAATCAACAAATCCAGCTACACGTCTTTTGTGTCATCTGCTCAGGTGTTGAGCAAAAAGGCCTAATTACTGTCTCATTGTTGACTCCTTGTGGCCGGAGGCTGACTAGCTTCTGATCAAATCATTACACCTTCAATGAGTAAAACCCGAGTATCAAGAAACTGAAATGTGACATTCAGATTAAACAAAAATAAAATCAAGATGCACAAAACGAAACAACTAACATTTAAGCAAAAATGCTATGTAAATTCTGGGATGGTGACTAAATTTGTTGAGTAGAGCAGTCTAGATGTAAATTTGATACTTTCTTGCTGGGTATAAATGGGATAAACTGAATCAACATCTTTTTAAACTTTCCATACCAAAACATTTTTAATTAATAGGTAGTATAACCGCATCCATAAATCTGTGGGGCTTGAACAGTGTCCATTCTTTTGAACATTAAGGCCAACATCTCTGTATGTGATTATGCTTGTTCAGTCCAGCAGAGAGCTGGTTTACATCAAGTAAAATTGATCAGTTGTGTCTGAACTAAAACGTCTAACCCATCTCAAATGTATTCCATCAGTCAATTACTGAAAACTGCCACAAGTCCTTACAAGAATATACCAATCTTTAATCATAACTGACTGGTTGATGTAATACTATAGTTGAGTTGTTTGTTATACGACTGTTTACTGCTGTATGTGTGTTTGTCTGGAACATTACATGGGGTTGGTGGTATATAGTAAGGGTGCTGAACGGATCATTCTTTTCATTTCTCACTGCCTTTCTCACTGTTGACCTCTGTTCATGAGAAACACACATCTAAGCAGTCAATCTCACACTCACTGGCTCCCTGACAGCTCCAGCATACTGTGTCAGTGTGCTGGTAAGAACATTGATGAACGTGTGTGCGTATGGTGAATGGAAACTAAAATGCCTTAGTGTCAATTCATAGAACTACTCAAATCAGGAAAAAAATGTGTGATGGAAAATATAAAAAAATTATTATTATTTTCCAACAGTTAAGTTATAATAAATTACCCTGATTGATTTAAGCTTTCTCTTTATAGGAGAAGTGTTTCTGACTCCTCGCCCAACATGTCTGCATTACAGACTGCAGCTCATCATCAGCATGACGCAAGTTCATATGAGGAACAGTTTTGTACATTGGGAGTCACACCCAGATAAACGCATCTTACGATTCTTTGCTGGTTCCATCAATATGCATGAATTAAGAGGAAATCCCCGATCTAGCTTTTTATTCTGTATAAACATCAGTCAATCATTGTTGTAAGTGCCCAACCTTTTAAAATAGCAAAGCTGTGTTTGAAAACGATATGTTTGAAATCTCAGCTCTGGTGTGACAGAGTGTTTTATTGCTCCATAAACTAATATTTAAACATCAACACATGTTCTGACTTCTTAAAATACTGTGGCACCGGTTGGCAGGCAATCTTTTTGTTTGTTTGTTTGTTTGACTCTCTTCATAAAGGAGAATAGACTAGATCTGACTTACATTAATTGGTCACACAATGGTAAGCACAGTATCTTTATCAAAAACACTTTATAAGATAAAGACAGTATAATTCGTTAGTAGTCCTACAATAGGGAAAATGACCAAAAACAGGACAACAAGTTTCTTGTCCATATTATTTAAAAACAGTACAAACACTTCCCAAACAAAATTAACAAAAAAATAAGTATTTACAGTAAAAAAGTAAACAAAAACTCAGATGTAGGAGTTGTTACAACAGGTAGCCTTCTCCATAGAAGATAATATTAAGCTGTTTATTAAAATAAGCAGTTAATAAATATCCCAACAATTTTTGCATCAGTGTAAACCTATGTACATGCAAGCAAATCATTTTAGGCAAAGAAGTACAGTTTACAACGCACCCACCCCACCCCCACACAAAAGAAAAGAAAAAAGAAAGACATGATTCAGATTTGGCTGCCCAGCATAACGGGGATACCCTGCTGCCCCAGCTGATGACGTATGCAATGGAAGCCCCTCTCATTTGCCAATCTGTAGTCAAAATAAAGCATCCTCTAATGATCAGCCTCAGTAATTGCAAACAAGTCTAAGTGTACTGTAAATTCTTTTCATTTTTTTAGATCCTACCTAGTAAACTATATGCTTAATCAAAATCTTGTAATAATGTTAATATTCTTCCCACCCCTGTATTACGAATTCAAATTTGGCTGCCTAACCACCATTCCTAATGCTTGATTAAAACAACTCTAACATGAAATAAAGCTACAGTGGAAAGAGAGCAAATGCTTGAAATGCACTCATGCGAGTACTATTTTGACTCCGAACACCATGCTCCATGCTTCATGCTTCACTTTTAACCAAGCCCCCAAGCCATTTACTCATATAACATTCATGCAAAGACTATTGAGATTTCATATAACAATACAAGCCTCATTTCACCAATTCACTGAGGAGCAACCACTCATTTACTGATGATTTGAACAGAGAGCAGTTAGTCGTAAATACTTGAAATTGTTTAGTGCACTATATTCTAAATTGTTACGGGAAAATAAGAAGGAAATTAGAAATGTATTGTTATATTTATAACCTTTCACCTCAATCAAGGATATACTAACACTAGAATTATTAAGATGTGATTTTCAGGTACCTGACATTAACTTACATATACAAACACTGGATATGGTCAGCCTTGGGTAAAATTATAATTAGATAAGTCAGTCTTACCTTAATATGTAAAATATACTTAATAATCAAACACTTATTGAGCTTTGCATTCTAAAACCTTTGCTATGAGCATGGATTCCCAACCCTTTTTCTAGGTCTGAAGCTAAAACAGCTTATATTGTGATTTCTAGGGTGTCCATGAAAATATTCTTCAATTAAATAATTCTAAAGTCTAGTACTTGTTTCTTAATGCATGCCCTTATAGAGTTATAGGAATACAGAATTGCATTACAGTTAGACGCTGCCTCATTACATATTTCACCCATAGATTTAATAAAAATCTGAAGGCAATAATTACAAGGATCTATTTTGGCCTGTATGCTTTAAAATAACTAAGTAAACTGTAAAAATAAATCACAGCACTCACAGTAAGGAAGCTGGCATAGCTAAAATGGACACAAATAGAAGTTCAAAATTCCACTTCCTTAAAGATTAATAGAGGAAGGGCATGAATACATATTTTACCAATTCGATACAAGGCGCCATAATGCAATGCAGAACATATTGTAATATACCTCATTGTACAGATGAAGAACATGCTGTTTATTTTCTTGTAGCACATAACATACAGCAGGACTCATGCCTTTTCACATAAAATGGCAAAATATCTAAATGACCTGGTCATAAATGTTTACATGTCTACATGTTCTCCTCAAGTCTTTCCCCTTCTGTGCCAGTTCCTTCCTGCCACAGTTCAAAAACAGGTCCCTGAATTGCCTTATAAGTGTCTGCCCTGCAATGGACTGGCACCCTGTCCAGGGTGTTACTGTGCCCTAGTGACAAGCTGGGATAGGCTCTAGCACACAATCAGCAATATCTGTCCTCAGTGAGTAAAATAAGTTGGATTAATCATTATTATGTTATTATTGCTGTTCTTCATTATTATTTATTCATGATTAAGTTCACGAGTAAGAACAGAAATCTGATCTGACACCATGTACACGTTCTTTTGTAATATTAACAAATCATTAAATGGGATTTATGGTCCAAAAATAAAATGATGGGAGATACAATAAATATGGACAAGAAAAAAAGATAATAAAATGACAATGTTGTATAGATTCTGATCATTAACTGGCTGACAGATGCCCTGACTCAACCTTTATTGATAACCATGAATAAATGAATAGTATCCCGGTCTGGAGACTCATCCATCACATAATAAAATAAATGGCACTTTCAACTCTGACCAAGAAATCCAGAGAAGTTGACCATTCTTGCACAGATTGATGAATTAAATATGTCAATGCTCAGCCCCTCTAAATCAGGTTAACATGAAATGGAATCTGATTATTACATAGAGAGCAGCAGTGGGCAGCAGAAGTTCAAAAAAGGGACAGAAGATCTTTCAACCGTGCTGTGGTACCCAATCAGTCATTCCTTCGTCTTCAATAGCTATAGTACCCTGATCAGGGAAAACAGAATTCAACAAGACATCACACATGCATCTATACACCTAATCCATACAACTAGTGTCAATTTCTCATGTATGTTTTAGGATGATCATAAGTGAATCTTTTCAGTTATCCTTTATTTTTTTACTGAAGAACCTTGTGGTTAAATGGAGATGACAGTTAAAGGTTGTTGTTAAGATAGATGTGATGAGTTCTTCAGGATTTGTTGTAATTGTTCTTGAAAAGTAGAAAAGGACCATGATGATCATTTGAGCTGACTATTCATTGAAGAGGATTGCGGTCCCAAATGAGGAAGTGATGCAGCTGCTCAGGATGCTCTTGATAGCCTCTTTGTAGAACACACTGAAGATGGGAGGTGGGAAATTAGCTTTTTTCAGCCTTTGGGGGAAGTATTGACTGCTGAGCCTTCTTAGGCATCTGGTGTTAAGGAACCAGTTGAGTTTTCCGGCAGGTGAACATCAAGAATTGATCACAGGGGAAGATTTTTAGTGCTCTTGAAGATTTTTCCAATAATCGTTGTCATGCAGTAGATAGTGGTGTTCTTCAGGAATCTACAACATTTACATTTTCAGCATTTAGCAGACACCTTTATCCAAAGTGACTAATAATTATAATGAAACACTATTTGAACAATGAGTCTAACAGTAGCAGTTGGTGGTAGTGGGATTTGAACCGTCCAGTACTTTAATTCTATCAAACTATCATTGTACCCCTCTACATAAACTCTCACCTCAAAACTTTAAAATGCTAAGCCAGCACAGAATGTTTTCTTGATCTAGTTTACATCAAAACAACTGGAGTGATGAAGCATATGGTTTTTGAAGGATGGGTGATCTTATCACCTTATTTTCCCTTGTTGTTCAGAACATCTGGAAAGAAGCCATTGCTGTCAGACGCATGTCATAAACCATCCTGTATTCTGTGGGACCCAGGATGTCCTGTTACATGGGCCATATGTCTCAGATGCTCTGAAAGTTGATGTAGAGTTAATACAGGGTCAGCTATAACCTAGTGGATGAGCAGGTTCTTACCCCAGGTGGACGGTCCGGTTCCTTTAAGTGTGTAGTTTGTATATGATCTTAATGCCTGCATGGGTTTAGTTTGAGTGCTCTGGTATCCCTCCACAGTCTAAAACCATGCAACTGAAGTAAACAGACACTGGATTGCTCACAACTGTTTTCAATACAAACTTAAATAATCGTTTCCGGTTGTGATTGTAACTGAAAATGTAAAACATGATGTTAAAATGCTAATAACACAAAACAAACTGTGGTGAAACTAATTTAGTAATATTATAACATAACAATATTATGGTCTAAAGTAAATGATAAACGTCTTAACAAATGCACAAAGAACTAACCTAACATATGGTTTATAGATCGTATACAGTGACCAGCTTTGAAAGCAGATGTTCATACAATCCACTACGATAGTTAGAAACGCCATAAATTCTCTAATCGTAATAGGGAGGAAAGATCAGGTTCAGCTGTGAAGGGTACAGGTACATGCCTTTTGAGTAATTTTTTCCTAACCTGTCACGACGTGCTTTCTTGTGTTTATTGTTTTAGTGCTGTACATCAGCACTAACATGACACTTTATCAGAAGATAAGCAACTATCTTCTGTAGCAGCTGCAGAGCCACTGCAACACAAAATCCATTAAAACAGGTTGATAGATGTTGACCCGGAGCCAGGTTTTTTGCTGGTTTTGTAAAAAGAGAATGGCTTAGAGAACACTCAGAACTCTTTCCAGGAATGGCCAGCTTTTAGATCTAGCTTAAGCTCTTGTTCCTGCTTTAAGCTGCAGCACAAAAAGCCGCTCTCCCCATCCATCTGATCACCAGCCATGAGGCCAGCAAGTCAACTTGAAGCTAAAAGAGAAGCGTTCACATTTTATTTCCCACACTCCTCTCTAAGAATGTTTCTCATGCTCTCACTTCCTTTGTACCAGCTTACCCTTTAGGTTTGTAAAAAAAATACTTTTTTACTGTAGTAAGGTGTGAATTGTTGTTATTTTTCTAATTAATACTTTATCACTTTAACAATTGCACCCCCCTCTGGTG
>JAOTRQ010065675.1:0-13022 GCA_028565875.1 Hoplisoma paleatum
CGATTATTAGTCGATTAGTTGAAAGAAATGACGACCACTGGTCGACCAGCAAAATCCTTGGTTGTGGACAGCCCTAAATATTAGTTAAGCTAATATTAAGCTAATATTCAAACGTAGAAGCTTGAGTTTTCAGCAATGATGGGCTAATTTAATTTAGCACTATGTTATTAATCTGTATTCAGTTTTTACTCAAAGTATTGCTTTTCTGTTATAAGGTTATTAAAACGTGCAATAGATCTTTTGCATTTCTGCATGTCACTATGGATTAAGTTGTGATCAATCTGTTTATTTAGTCATATTGCTACTAATACCATACATGTACTGATATTGGCACCGATTGTGGCACTTCAGTAGTATCACTATTTCTAATAAGGCATGGAAATAGGAATCAAAACTTGTCTCTTAATGTCCCTATAAAACATTCGAGTTAACAGAAACCAGACTGGGCATTACACTTAGTCAGTCCACCTTCTGCATCATTCATTCTTTATGTATTCCTACTACACCACCACCCCACCTCCTCATCCGCCGATCCACTACGCCTGATAACACAGTAGTTGTTTTGGTTGGTATCAGTATCTGTTGCCAGAACTACTTTGTATTTATGAGCGTACAGATTCTGGCCTGTCTGAGCATGCTCAGAGAATCTGAGCGAATCATCACCCTTCACATCATGACAGGACCAAACATTGCTGCAGGGGTGTGTATGCTACAGTATACTGCCCTGCCCTTCCCGTAAGTGTCAAACTGCTACAAGCAAAGGTTTATATGTCTGTCTCTACGCTCCAGTATGTTTCTGATGGATCTGTTAAAAGAAATTTCAATACACCCAATATACTTCTGACTCGTGAACGGTTACTTTAGCAACATTTCAGGTTACAAACTTAACATATGAACGTATTTTAGTAACACATTTACAAACTTAACAAATGAACGCCTTTATTGAAATTTGCATGTGAATGAAAGACGTGACATTTGCATTTATTATGTTAGCGCTTTGTTTTATCTACTTCCATTCGTTGAATGCTATGCTGCTAATTGTGTAAGCTTATTCAGATGTTCTATGACCTGATTTATAAGGCAATGTCTTTTTACAGTCCCCTTAACTTGGTTAGTTGCCTGTGTTGGATAGTAACTAGGTTTTGAACACATTTACATTCAATATCAAAATGACCCTGCAGAAGTTGCAGACTGGTGAGAAAATAATATTTTTTTTATAGTATAAAGTATATTAAAATATATATAAAGTATATCAATAAAGTAATTTATTAGAAAGGATGGTAAAGCACGTATGGTTAAGCCATCAAAATTAAATTTGTTTATTACGAAATATTTTTAAAAAAATATATTTGTATTAATAACAATAAAGACTATTCATACACCCAACTGAACAGTCAATCTTTACACAATCACTCTTTCACATCTTCCAAGGTCCACCTCCACAGCCCACTACTTTGGTCATATTACATCTTTATAAGAATTTCCAGTCTGTATGAGTTATGAGGAAATATTAATACCTTCCTGGTAGAAAGATGCCTTGAAATGTTTGGTCAAACAAGATTGTTCGTGTCCTGAAACCAACATTGCGATGTTGATGTAACACAAATGATATACAAATAACAAACATTATTATCTAAGTTCACTCCAAACCTGGTAGGTTGTTTCAACAGCTTGAGGGTGTGTGAGGGAAGATCCATAAAGCAAAATAATGAAGGAATCCTGGCTGATGTTGTCTCTCTAATTTTTATTTTAATTAAAACTGTAGGAAAAAGTTGACATGGAACACCAAAAGGAACACCACTTAAGGTCAGGATTGCAGTGTGGCTATGGGATTGTGAAAGAGCCCTGGTGGCGGTGCAGCTGGACAAGCTGGTAATGTAGACGGGGTCCAGAAACATCTACATGTACAAAGAGACAAGTCTTAACTGACTTGATCTGGATAACAATCAGGTGAGGTAAATGAACAGGATAGGAATGACATGTGCAGGATTTTGAGAATATCCGTTTATCCACAGCAATAGATAATTACAACATGACACAATTTTGAACAATTGAGCGCAACTCTTGGGCCTAACAGTGCCAGCTTGGGGCTTGAACTGTCTATCTCTAGCCCTATACTTAGTAATATACCAAGCGTATACCCTATTCCAAAACCTAACAAAAGACGTTCCATGCAAACAACACAGACCGCAAGAATTATACCCCCGCTCTACTCAACTTTAGCTTCAACTGCTGGTTCATTTTTCCATATAACTATTATGTGTGATCATTTCTTCACTTAAAATCCTTATGAATAAATAAAAGGTACCACTTTCTCTTTTCTGTACACCCTGCATAACTGAAAAAGATGCTGCATACCAAGCTGTGTGCTATTCTACTAAATTAAAAGTGTTATCAGTAGTATCCAATATGGATAGTGTTTTTCCAGAACATTCCATCTTCTGTTTGGATTTTCTGGCCTTCTCTAATTATATCCATCCGTCTGTTCATTGTATCTTCTTCCTCTTCAAACGTTCTAATAAAATGGATATACTCATAATGTGTCCAACATGGGATAAGATTATCCTTGACTGACTTTTGGCCATCGAGAAATCTATAGTCTGGACAAGACTGATATTTGATTGGAAAGACGTATTATTATAGATGAATATATTTTCCAGTTCCTTCATTCTGGTTCTGCCAAGTCTTTGGTTGTGGGATCTTGTGGGGAGCAAAATAGCGAAATATTTTTATGATTTTCTGACATCTTATTATTCAGTGGTAAATACTGCAAATAATAAAAAAATACTGTTGTCAAGACTTGTCAAGACAAGATCTTCTTAGCAATAAGCTGGAACTCTGGAACTACAACCAACTCTGGTTTATTGATGTTTCTTTCACCAACATGGAATCCTTGGTCATTTCCTGGAATCCTGTTTCATCATTACATGGTCCAAGTTAAAAGAAAATGTTAATGGGTGCACGACTGTCAATGATCAAGGAATCAACTTCTAACGATAAAGAAGTGATTGTTTGATTCATCATGCTAGTTGCAAAATGGATTCCTAACTTAACCGAATCATGTCAGCTGATGTAAGCTGTCAGCTGAGTTTAGCTTCAGATCTTTACAAAATAAGAAAGCTGAATACATCCTTGTGAGGTTTGTAATCTAGACTTTCGAGAGCATTTGTGTGATGCAAATAATGTATTTTGCTGAACTATTATTCATTAAAGGGAACATATGCTTCATTCTAATCAAGGTAGAATAGGTCTATAGGAAGCACAACACTTCGTACAAAATCTCGGACATTAACAGATGTTACTAGTTTTCTGAATACGCTGCTTTGTAATACATCACTTCTGTGCTAATGAGCTGTTGAATTGTGATTAATCACTTTTACTAAAAGTGAAAATGTTGGAAAACCGATGTTTTTTTTTAAACAAGCATTATTTTCAGAAACGATCAATGCTCAACACAGCTAGAAACACAAAGCCCCACTACTTTATAGATCATCTGCTGACTTGCCACAAACAGTAGGTACAGATTATTAAAACACTTATTATTGACATCAATATTTATAAGAACAAATTATTTTGTTGCATCATTTATGTTGTATTTCATTTTGTTAAAAAAACAAGAAAGATGTATTCGAAATCCAGGATCATAAATCATATCATCATTGTGGGTAGAGTGTAGCCTAGTGGGTAGAGCGTTGGGCTGTGAACCCAAAGGTTGGGGGTTCTAATCCAGGCTCTGCAACACTCCGCTCAAGGGTCCTTGAGCAAGACCCTTAACCCCGTCGGCTCCAGGGGCGCCGTAGGTTGGCTGACCCTGCGCCCCCAACTTCCAGACAAGTTGGGATATGCGAAGCATTTCATTGTACTGTATGTACTGTACATCTGTATATGTGTAATGACAAATACAATTTGAATTTGAGTGTATAATTACATTCCCATCCTAAAGTTATTGTTGTTGTCATTTTCAAATTCGTGAAGTATGTTTGAATGTTGATATGAATCATGCTGGTGTTTTATATTTTGATGGGGCATCTAGTTTGTTATCACTGTTGGTGGGTTATCTGTGTTTATGCATTTATGCACCCATTGATTCTACAGAAACCGGATCTACTGTGATCTAGATAAAGCAGTGATAAAACAAGGAAATGAAATAAAAACAAATCCATGTAGTGAACATTCACACAGATTAAGAAAAGCTCGATCACTGAGATTTGAGATCCACTAATGCATGATAGGATGTTATTATTTTGCTTTGAGCAAGAAAACGGTGTTATCTTTCAGTTCACTGGAATTTTGATACATTACAGATGTGTATATCTTAGTATTTTCAGGTTTCAGTAGATGGTTGGGAAGGAGTTTATTTCTGGTTATCTGGTAGTGGCGGTACCTCATCTAGAACTGTTTTTTTTATGGTGGCCCAATCAAATATCCATCCATTCCCAAAGCGAACGTTGTGTACAGGCCAGGGGTATCAACTTATTTTTACCATGTTATTTTTTATTTTTACCACATCTGCATTTTGATGGTATGCAAAGGGCCTATTGTATCGTGTTATAGGTTCTGGTCAATTCTTTGGTAGAGACAGTGTTTCTTTTTGAAGGAGGTATTGTATTAACTTGATTTCACTAATTTCAGCATACATCGTTGGAGATATACTTACATGTGCTGTGTTCTTTAATCATACATGAAGCATGGGCTTTATGAAAATTACTATACATTGTACACTGGTTTTCCATCTTATCACAAATGCAACTGGGCCCCCCAAAAGGATCAACAAGCCCCCATAATGGGCTGTAGCCCCTGATTGAGAATTATTGTGTTTTTTGTCTACAAGTTTTAGAAAACATGTTTAGAAAGTTAATCATGCTGCACCTTTTAAAATTAGATGTTTAAATGTACAATTTATTGTTGTCAAACAGTTGAAGTAAGACAAATTCCATTACCATTAACAGTTAAAAATACGAAAACATGTTAAATTCTTGTTTCATAACCAAATGGGGCCGCACGTTGGCTTAGTGGGAAGCAAGTCACCTCAGTCTTGCTTGGTCGGGGGGGGGGGGGGGGGGGGTCCTTTAACTGCTGCTTTGTGACTATGTCTGCTGTACAAAGTACTCTACACATATACTTGACTTGACACTTTACCACACAGCATGAAAAACCAGGGTTCAATTCCCATGTGGGATAGTCTGGGTCTTTTTTAGGGGGAGTTTTGTGCAAGTGTCTATGTGGGCTCCTTACAGGAGCTCCAGTTTTCTCATACAGTTCAAAGACAGTGTACCTAACAAAAGACTGTGTTATGCAGTTGTGAACTGGAAAGACAGAAATAGTTTATGTCTGTTTGACCTGACGCAATCCCCAGAACATGCAAATCTAAATGCAATCTATTTATTCGGACATTGCTTCTTCTGTTTTCCTTTGAGCCCGTTCCTGTCTCTGGTTCGTTCTGTTGTCTGGTTGTGTTCTATTAATGTCAAGGTCAGCCTAAATGGAGCTCCCTGTCCACCAGTCCTTCATAAAATCACTTCGCCTTTAGAAGCTTAATCCTTTAATGTAATTGCATCAATTCTAAATATAGACCTGTTTAATTGTGCATTAGTCTGGGGGCTGGGTGGCGCCTCTCAAACTATGCAGTCAGCCTCTTTCTGTTTACCTTCTGTAAAATGTAAAATACGGCTCTTCTTGGATTAGTTTAAATGACATACGGATAAAGGTTCGGACCGGCAAATGCTTTAGGAATTGCCGGCATAGTTCTGTAGCACTAAGAGTCATGACTGTATTTGACTTTGATCTTGAAGTAAATACATTTACATACGTTTGGACAGACTGGAGACATACTGACTGGTGGGGGTCGGTTAACACACTTGAGCAGTCTAGCTGCTGCCATTGGCTAGTGAATATCGTCTCAGAACTGACCAGAGGATGGGGTTTCAGACTTGTTTTTGGAACTAGGCCATTCTGAAAGTGTTTGTTCCAGACTAACACATTAGGTGGTTGGTCTGGCCAATCATAATCTTTAAGAACATCTCGATGTTAAAGCCAGGTCTGTGTTTACATTCTCTTTTGTGCTTCTTGCCTCAAACTCAGCCTGGTTTAGATTCATTGGACATGGATTTTTTTTTAATGTTGTTAAAGCTTTAATGTTCATCACTCATTTTAATCTAACTAGTTGTAAAATCACAATTATTACTCTTTTTTTTTTCTAAGCGAGATCCATGAAGACCAGGATCAACCTGTCTAAACTTAATGTGCAGAAATGCCTTCATCGATCCCTGACCATGACCATACTGGACATCTTTGGGAAATATTGAACCCAAGCCAGGCTCAGCAATCAAACGTTGTGAAACGTTTTTTATGATATATCTATGAATAGTGAGCATTTCATATCAGTGATCATTGTTTGTAGAAATCAGTCAAGAGTTTAGCCATGATGTGTTCATTGACCTCAAACACGAGAGGAGACTGGATGCTGCAAACCTGGCAAAAATTCACGTCTTCTGATGTGTGGATTGAAATATGAAACATCTGAAATGTGCATTGTAAGGACTTTTCAATTGTATATAACTCAGCAAATGTAATTTAAGATTTGGTGTTGTATGGTGTTGTCAAATGGCAGGCAGAGCTAGCTAGTGGACAAGCTAGACATCTTATTAAGTGAGCCAGGAAAAAAATGCTTCAGGTGCATTTTTACAGTCAACCCTAGAGGCCAAATTGATGGTTGTGATGTCATGGAAGGTTTTGCTTTGAGTTAAGGGGAACATTGCAAAAAGTTGGGAACTCCTGTACTAGACAGTAGTAATGGCAGAAGCTTCTGGTGCAATTCACTGGAATGTCATAGATAACTAATGTATTCAAGGAGCAGTTTGAACATGTCGGATGACGCCGGGAAGACATGCAGGTCTGGACTGGAGCTGGACTGGTAGCAATAGTATAAATAGTTTCATTTATTTGGAAATGTAATTTACTGTGTTTATGTATGTGCCTATTTAATTATGGTTTGGGGAATATGTTGGGGGGGGGGAAAGCATGGCTGTCTTTATATTATTATTATTATTATTATATATAGAGAAGATGTGAGTAGCATGAAAGATTATGCGATGTCTAGAGCATCTCCAAAACTCCACTTGTGTGCTTTTTTCGGTCTGCACTGGGGATCATGGAGGGACTTAGAAAGAAATGGCTGGCCCAAGTGGTCTCATCCAACAGATGAGCTATGGTAGCTCAGATTGCTGAAGAAGTTAATTTTAGTCTTGATGGAAATGTGTCAGAGCATACAGTGCATCACCGTTACAGGACAACTTAGGTAGGAAAAGAGCGGTCAACACCATATTAGGAAGGTGGTCAATATGTCGGGGCTGATTGGTGTAATGTCTGATCCAATCTGAAAGTGCATTTTAATGTAATTTAGAGCTCTCCTGTGATGTCACATGTTAATACTTGATTAGAAAAGCTACTTTACAGTAATCTCAGTAATCTACACCCATCTGAAAACTAGACTCATAGTTTATATTATGAAAAGTGGGAAAAAGAGATTTTCAAAAGCTTGTTTATGGTATTATTTTCCACTTTGTCTGTGTATTTATCTTCACTAGAATGTCTCTCACTTTCTTTATCTTTTCTCTCCATCTTTATTATTGCTTTCTCCCGCCCTCTGTTCCTCTCGGTTCTATTCCTCCCCTCGAGCTATGGATAGCCGTATTGCGTCACGTTGGGTTCTTTGAGACTTGTCAGTGCGCTGAGCGCGGTTTTATGAGCAGTGTGCCGTTGGTTGTACTTGAACTGACAGGGAGTTTGATCAGCTGCTGGTGAGTCTGCTGGGAATTTTCTCTGCTTCTGCTCTGCTTTTCTTTACATTAATCTAGATCGGAGATTTGAGTGAAACTTATGGTTGTCATAACGCTAGAGCAATTGAACTATGGTTCTGTGATATGATTTAGTAAACTGTTAGTGGCGGCAATGGGTTATTGCCTGTTACTCTGTGCTTTGGGTGCACTTATATACTGATTTACATCATCCTTGTTAGGGCAGATACTGCACTGGAGATAGGGTTGGGAAGGATTTGCTTCATTTGTGTATTCAGTCCAGTGTAACTTAAAAGTTGTCGCTATTTTATATCTTCTATATGTGAATGTGTAGCATCATTTTCTACAACTGACAGAATATTCTGGCTTTAAATGCTTTATTTCTTAATATCTTTATCTTTAGCCGTCGCGCAGGTAGTCAGGTGTTCACACCCGTCAATTTGTCACATGTTTGGATTTTTGTGAAACCGCATGCAAGTTGAAACCCACACTAGCAGATTATTCACTACAAGAAATGACGTCAGCCACTCTCAGTTATTAGAAATAATGATGAGAAGGTGATTGAATATGTTGATTAGTCAGGTTTCCATGACAGGCATGTCAATAACGACAAAAAAAATACTGCAATAATAAAACAATACTGCTTCTCTTATTGCACTAATAAATTCATTTTTATGCACTGCCCAGAGTATCGTTATCCTCCGGACTTCATGTTCAGGAATTGACACTCGCTTATTAATTAATCATTCTTTAAATGGATCATTGTGCCATGCGTTTAGACCGAAAGCAGCTGGTATAATCGACCATGGGCGTAGTCAAGTATTAAGGTTTAACTTTATTCCAATTACTAATAGGAATTAGCATTTTACAGAGCTGTATGTGTGTTAAATCTGCCAGTGTGAAATGTTACATTGTTTTTGATTCCTCGATTATCATTTCTACTGGAATTGTGTTGTGTTTTCTAGTATTGTTTACTGCACAGTGATTGGCCATTTTAATTTTCTGCCAGAACACATTAATAGTGAAAGCTGTCTGGAAAGGATTTCTTTTCTTTATGCTTTATGGATGCTCGCCAGCAAAGTCAACTGCACTGGCAGTCATTTGCTTTTTCGTTTGCTTGGCATCAGTCAGACCCTGGTAATAATTAAACACCCACAGGCGACCATGGCACTTCCGTTGTGAACAAAGGGTGATGACCGATTTAAGGTGAAAGATTGCTGCCGGTCTTGTAGCGTTTGTCAATTTTCTCACCGCTCGGTGCCAGCTCCTCATCCGAACCGTAGAAGTCGCTGTCACAGCGACAGTGAAAGTAGAGTCTATACAATGTTTTCTTTTTAAATGACACATATTTTATTTATAAAAACCTCAAACAACTCTTTTAATCTGGTCACACATACATGCAGATGTATGCAATTGTTATCATCTTTCAATGGCTAGACGACAAGCACCACTGTGTGACTTAAACCCACCCTAGAGGTGTTGGGTATTAGTGTTTTGACCCTGTCAGTACTACACTTGGGATGCATGGCAGTACTCCAGCCAGGAGTCAGAGTATGCACTCAATTCAGTCATTTTGGACATCAAACATAAACAGTTTTTTAAGAGGAAAGAAGACAAAGCAAGGTTCATCTACCCCCTCCCCCATCACTGGACATAAGGTCTGAAAGGGTTAATTTGCCACCAACTATGAATTTTAGTGTGCCCAGACAAACTCCAGATATTTAAACTTTACCAGATTTTGTATGTCATTTGAAATTGAAAATATGTTTGTCACTTTATGGTACTATAAGATTTCTGGCAGTGAACCTTCATCTATCCAATAAAAATGTTATTCCCGCCCACAGAAATCCCAGTAAATGACTAAAGGGTGCTCTATAAATATCTACAGGGGGGGACACTCTTTTCGGTAGATGTTAACCATATGGGGCAGTAAGGAGTTTATTTTGCAGAAAGACAGTTGGTCTATGATAATGCAGCAGACCAGGATATTTAATCTCCTCGTACAAGATACAAAGCAAATCCACATAAAAATGGGGTAGAAAGAGAAACAAATAAACTACTCAAGCTCTCAATGGGACTTGTATACAGTATAAATACATTGAGTAAAGTGTTTTGCTATTGTGTTTATTTGTATTATGCTTAATTTGTTCGGGAAATTTTGTTGTACTGTAGTTTGGCAGTCAGGAGTGTTCGAAATATTTGCGATATATAGGGTATAAGGGGTTTAAACGATCCGGACCATATCAGAAGTGTAATATACAATGTAAAACACTTTGCAGACTACTGTCTGGTTACACACTTTTATACCCACTGTTTGCATTACACTAGACCGGTTGAATGCCTCTAAAAGGGAAGAATGGAGATGTTTGCCCACTGTTCTGTCATTATTCCAATATGTGAGTCAGTATTTACAGTCAGGTTATGACAGACGCCTGCCGTGTTAAGTTTAATGTACTAATCTGGGGAAAATCCTGTGTGATCCCTCAGGTGTGTCATAAGCGCCTATAATCGGGTAGTTATTACGGCATTATTACGTTTTTTCTCAACCAGATGTTCTACAGGAAAAGTGATTGGATACCACCCTCAGGATAATTCTGTGTGTTTTAAAGGATTGAAAGTTCCTTTAGTTGTCAGTTGGAACGTCTGCCTGTCTACCCTAAATTAAATCCAGAAAATTTCATTTAATCTGAAAGCTAATAAGACTTAAAACAATTGTTGGATTGATAGCTTTTCTACATTGGTGGACTACTTCCAAAATTCAATATCTCTGTATATACCTCCAGTCGAATTCTGTTTGACTCAATGATCAATTTGTAGTTTTAATGTTTTAGTGCTTTGGGTATAAATCTATGGCCTCTTAAATTAAAACTTTTTTCCAATAAGTTTTTATTTAACAAGAGCACCTGGAGGACACACAGGAACAGAAACCTGTTCCTATTTACTCATCGTGCGACCCCTAAAGTGGACTAAACCAAAACAAAATATGTGAATTTCTTCATTATTTATTTTAAGATGATGTCTTGACGTCCAGTAATAAATGTCATCCCAACCAAAAGTAATAGATTGGGTTGTTCCTAATGTGAGAGTGATTCCTTTTAACTTAATAGCTAATAGTTAAAGGCTTGATGTGTTCTGGTGGCTAGAGAACTGGGACTGGGAACCTCTAACTGCTCATTGGGCGCTTTGGCTACAGCTGCCCACTAGTGTGTTTAAATGTGTGTTTCACTGCACGGATTGGGTTAAATGTGAAGGAATAATTATTATGTCTGTAAAAGGGCAATGAATTAAACCCTATTCTAAATTCTTAAATTCTCATTTCTGCCATTGCACTAGTACCAAAAATGTTCAGATTTGAATTGGTATTGGTACTGATTACTAACATTATATCGCACGGCAAACCACAAATACTTTTTGCAAGCCTCCATGTTTGCTGTCTTTTTATTATTTCTTCACTACAAAGTCTGTTTTCATCTCAAAGACGAGCGCCAGGCTAATCAGCTGTGTTGCGTTCTGGAAGCAAATGACAAAAGCTCCAGTATTTTAACGGATTGATGTGGATCAAGTCATTAAGATGCTCAGAGCCTTCGTGACTTCACCAGAAATGTTCAAGACCGCACTAAGCCGCAGCTTGCCTCAGAAGTTGTAATGGGGTTTTCTGTTTTTTAGACTTGCTTAATGAACGAATTCAAAACGCAATGTGGAGAAGGCGGCTAATAAAAAGCTGTTAGAGTTTTATTTTAAGAATCGCTTTATAGACCAGACATCAGTCTGTTAAGCAAAACAAGCTTTGCTATGCCTGCTTAATATACCTTGCATAATTAAGCTTTAGATTGTTAACAGTTGTAAAATGTGATGTGCTCATGTTTACATGCTTTCGTTCTTAATAATTCAAGAACAGAAAAGTGTAATATGTGCACTTGTTTAGTAGTTTGAGAATATTGGTTCTAGCCTAGTATTCACTGCCACTCTGGGGCCTCTGAGCAAGGTCACAATTGCAAGTCACCTTGAATAAACGTGCCTGCTAAGTGGCACAAATGTAAATAAAGTCAAGCCAACAGTTTCACTACTTTCTGGCAAAACTGGCAGTTATAGCAACAGACACAATTGGCTGTTTGGGTGCTCAGACACTGCAAGGGCCGATGTGCCTGTACAGTTGTAGATGAGCATCAGGTGCAAAACCACTCAGCCATGTACGAACATGTTTGAAAGGGTACAACGCAGGCAACCATACCCTCCTCGATGGCAGATGGGATCCTCAACAGCAGAAGACTGATTGGCTGCAATAAATTGGGAGATGAGAGAAAATTATATAAGCACATATATCATTGTGGGAGGAAGAGCTGGGCACGTGCACACAATGGTCAAGATGAAAGTGGTCCAATGTGCACCAAATGTTTGGTATGTTTATTGACCTTGGCATACTTAACAAAGATCACATGACAATACTTTTGCCATTTTGATTCAAACATGCAATTTCTTTTTACAAGGTTCCATGGGAATTTGAAGGTCTATTCATGTTTAGAATCTCATAAAACTCCACAGGTCTAATTATTATTATTTTTATTTAGTTTGCCAAGTTTTCTTCAGTAAAGATAAACTAATTTGGACGTCAGTCTAGCCTAGTGGGTAGATCATTGGGCTATGAACCCAAAGGTTGGGGGTTCAAATCCAGGCTCTACTACACAGCCATTGCTGGGTTATTGCGCGACACCCTTAACCCTGTCTGCTTCATGGGCGCCGTACGTTGGCTGACCCTGTATTAGCGCTCTGACCCCCAACATCCAGACAAGTAGAGATATGCGAAGAGAAACATTTCGTTGTACTGTATATCTGTATATGTGTAATGACAAAGAAAAAGCAATTTGTAGTAATTTGTTGTAATTTTGTTTTATTGTTGAAAAAAGGCTAATTTACACAGATTTATGCCAACTATATTTATATCAGAATTATTGAACCAGCAAGTGCCGAGATTTACCAATAGAATCCCCTGACTTCTATGATGATGATTTTTACCCTCCAGTCGAAATCGACCCTGGGTCACTCTGTGGATCGTTACCGGCGAGTATTTCGGCAAGTTCATTTTATAGGGTAGGTTGCCAGGTCTTTCCCCAACCCTGTATCTCTACAGGGATCATGTTTCTGTGACTATGGGACAATTTCCACATTTCCGATCAACCTAGTGCATGTTTTTGGACTGTGGGAGGAAACCGGAGTACCCGGAGGAAA
>JAOTRQ010065685.1:0-23440 GCA_028565875.1 Hoplisoma paleatum
TGCTACTGTGCCGAACAGGTGACCTCCGCGAAAATGGGTCTAGCACCCCAGGTAATGAATATTTCGAGCTGTAACTTAGCAATATTAGTTTACATCCAGTTACCGTAAGTTTTCGAAGAGACGCGCGTTTACTTTGATTCCCGAGCCTGAACTGCCGTGGTACAAAACAAGTCGATTAAGAATAATTAATGTGGTTAAGTGTCTATAATAAAAAAATAAAAAGCTCAGTGCACAGTGCCTGGTGTTATCAGCCGAGAAACACTGTAAATAAAGATGGAAATTTTTACCATATATTGCGCCGGTTCCTTCACATCCTTGGTGTTGAATGTGAGCAGGAAAATGCCAACAAGCGCCAGTAATGAACAGAAAAGAAGGACAACCAAGCGACAGAGTAGCGAATTATCCATTCGTGCTGCTGTAGTGCTGCTATAAGTGTGTTTATGTGTATTTTTGTTTGTGTGTGTGTGTGTGTGTGTGTGTGTGTGTGTGTGTGTGTGTGTGTGTTGGACTCACTGACTGGTTCACCTGTTGCAGTGTGTTGTGACGTTGTGATCGCTCTATAAAAGTGGGCGTGACCAATATAACAATCTGTATTTACATAACTGTAGTGTTGGTCATACAGGCCAGCTAGTAGACTTTGTATACAAATAAAAGCTAATATATATCAAATATACAAATTAAAAATCCAGTTGTCCTTAGATTGTTTATAAATAGTATATTCAAATTAAAAATATTTTTTCACCACTGTGCTTTTACACATTTTGGAATTATTCCTCTGCATTTAACCTAGTCTAATTTACACACAGATCCCTGTAGAGATACAGGGTTGGGGAAAGACCTGGCAACCTACCCCGTAAAATGTAATTGCCGAGATACTCTGGGGATCGGTAGGGTCGACAGAGTAACCCAGGGTCGAATTCCACTGAAGGGTAAAATAGATAGATAGAGAATTTACACACATGAATAGTGAACGCACACAAGGGGGCAGCAGTGAGCACACATGCCCAGTACGGTGGGTAGGACTAGCCACTGTGAATGGGGATTCAAAAACACAAATTTGATTCTGCCTTGATCAGGAGCACTTTAGTTGTGACCTATTGACTTTTCGGCAACCTTCTGATCACAAGGTTCTTACTTTAACCACCAGGCCATGGCTGCCCTTCAACCAACACAAAATGATGTACTGGAATGTAAATGTTTTATTCAACTTAAGTTATATTTAAGATGACATCAAACGCTTTGCAGATTAAATTGTCGTCGAGTCAACCAGGTTGTGTGTTTTGCTGTCCCTGACATGTTGTACAGATAGGCCCGTATTTCCACCACATTAAAGCCAAACTTTGTTACGAACGAGGAGCAGGCACAATCATGTTGGGTCCACCTATTCTTAACAAAACGTGGGGATAATATCGGCTCTCTCAGTGTAGGAACAGAGACTGAAAAATACATCGCAACGCCCTTTTATTCAACAGAGCCATTCAATATTTGCTTGCATACTTTATGCACTCTTTTGTATCTACAAAATATGCTTCAGGCAAATGATACAGTGGCTCCGTTATAACCACTGTTGTTAACCACTGCTGTTTTACTGATCTTTTGAGCTGCTAGTGAAACTGGATCAAGTGCTTTGAATCTTTTAAGATGTGATCTGAAGTAGAAAAAAGGTGCTGTAGGGTACTGGTAGAATTGTGCTTTACACGTAAGTAATTATAATAAACATAAACATTTTTTGGTTCAAATGATTTGTCATTTAATCTTGTAATGATTTTGTGGACAGAATAAAAAAAACTGTAGAACTATAAAATGGGTTCCTATGAAAGGTCATAGTCGATTCAAATGGTTTACCAATATGCACAAATTGGAGCTGCAACTTATGGAGTACATAAAGCCATTAATCTTTAAACAGACCCTTCATCTTCTTACATCCATTCAAAATAAAATGTAATAAAATATTATTGTTGCTTTTACTCGTCTTCCCAGTTAAGACACGACCTGTTCACCATGAAGCATTGATAGTTCCACAGCAACAGCAGAATCATGCCACACAGTGAGAGCAGAACCAAACACACCACCAGGAGGCGCTGTCTGTCTAGGTGACATCTTGTTTGGCGCATTTGGCAGCTGACATGTTTACACTTCCACAGCCATGTTTTCATCAGTGACTCAGAGGGCGAAGAGACATCTACAACATCTACAACATCACCCGAACTCTCACCCGAGATCTCTGACAGGCACATGGTGCAGATACAACCAGCTCACCTGCACAGAAAAGATGCAAAAGATGTTGTGTGTAATAAGTTTTGAGGATATGAGTTATATAAAAAAAGGCTGAAAAAGTTCAAATGCTTTGGTTCTAGCAGTTCAAATAAATTACCAAAAAAGGACATTGTAAAATTGTATTCTGTGTATTTGCATTGCATGCAACATTGCTTGTTGGCATTTAGCAAACATATTTATCTAAAGCGACCTACGGTTACAACGGAACAAGGGCATAACTTTAGGTCTAACATTGGGGGGGTTATGCTGAAATGATGTCCTTTTATTGGGGGGGTTACAATGACTGGATCAAATTATTGTCGACCTGTTCAGGTGTTTAGGTATTCACCAGGTGTTTGTGTGTGTGTGTGTGTGTGTGTGTGTGTGTGTGTGTGTGTGTGCACACCAAATGACAAAGCTGATTGGCTCGTTCACATCACAAGAAATCAAACAGATGAAGACTTTTGTGTTTTATCTGGTCAAAACAGTGTGCATAGATACAATTACTGTAATCGACAAAAATGTAGTGTTAGTAGTTTTTATTTTTACATCTAGAATGTAGTAAGTAATGCCAATTATTTCATTTAATTAGTGTGTAACTAGCCTTTAAAAAACAGATACATAGTGGTGTGACATAACTGGCAGTCAGAAATCTTAGTATAATATACCTGAGCTGTAGCTTAGAATAACTATGAATCAGTGTGATATAATTCTATTCATCAACCTCTATTCATCGTGTTTAAGTCAGATTTAGATCAACTGGAATATATTTGATACTATTGTACTTCAGAATGGTTGTCACCTCAGAGGCAGCTCAGACCACTCGAGTGTCACTTTGACAACCAGATCGTTAAGTGCCCTTCAGCCATACAGGCAGGTCTGGGCATCATGCACTTCTAATATTCTCCATATATGTCATCATGAACATTCAATAGAATAACCTACCTTGATCTTCTTTGTATATGGTACTTGCAAACTGGATTGGAGTTCTGCAGAATATATGGAGGCGTCAAACGATTATGTCCACTGTATGCACAGTTGAACTCTTAAGCAGGTCAAAGCAAACAGACCCACATTAACTCCACCTCTGTGTTTGCTCTGCCGTCCACCATTGGGCACTTGGGTGGGCCAGGCACTGAACCTGACAAAAATGTTTAATTTTTTTTAAATGTAGCTGAGTTTTATTTGGTAGGATTGTTGAGCTTGTGTGCTGTCCAAAGGAAATCCAGATAATAAAGATTAAAACTTTGATCCCATTTTCATTTCTTGATATTGGCTAGACTTATTTATCATATTTTTTATAATATGCTTTTTAATTTGAAATAACATTGTACCTGTCAAGAAATGCACACTTCAGATATCAGTTTTGCATCTGATATTTTATTGGTATGTGTGAGTATATTACTTTATACATTTTCAACATATACGAAATTCTTTTTCATTTCACAGAGTTGAAATGGCCTTGAAAAGCACATTTGGTGGTAGAACAATGAGACTTCATTGTATCTATATGAAAATTACTACAAAGTCCTAGAGATACAGAAAATCACAATGTGTGGACAACAGTGCACTGGACAGGCTACATAGCTTTGTTCAAGGTCTGTTCTCGTTAGGTAAACAAGAATTTCACTTCACCATGATCACCGAAAATACTGTAAAATGCTATTTTACGTAACAAAGCTTAAGCTCATTTTACAATTCCTAAACTGTTCAAAGCATCGAAAGAATCTTTGCCTTGGTGCCAGAATTGCCAGCAGTGCATTTAAGTTCGTTTGGCAACCCAAGAACAATTTTGGCAGCTTTACACAGATCAACATGATACGGCAGCATCTTATAATGTTCAGAGGAAAAGAAGTCATATTCTTAGTTTACAAAATCCATAGTTAGTTACAATCTGTAGTTAGTTGTGATATCTGACATCAATTATCAAAGCCCTCTGAATGATTGTTTTAGGGTATATAGGATAAGTGCTATACAGAGTAATACGTATTCATATGTTCTATTGCAAGCCACAAAATAGGACCACCGCACTTGATTTTGCTCAGAAAGCTTAAGCTTATAAAGTAAAGATACAAAAGTACTTCTAGTATTGTATTTTGCAAAGACAATACAGCATTGATGACCTCACGATACGTTTTGATCTAAAATGTACTTTGAGGGTAGCATATGGAGGAACGCCACCAGCTTTATATAAAGGTAAGCTTACAGAAATTATTACAGAATGTTTCAAGCAGGAATATGAAAAATCAAAGCTCTCCTCTCAAAATAGCCTGTAATAAGAACTGCATTATTATCCTACGGCACTTTAAGAGCGTCCTCTGGTTCGAGTGTCTCATAGGAAGTTGCTACATTTCGCACTAAACTCCCATAGATCAATGTAATATTGGTATTTTTTAATAAACACTGGCAAAGTTCCATTTAAAATGGAGAATTGGATAGAACAAAATAGATTAAATCCACAGTTTTGTTGTCATTTTAAAAGGCAGTGGAGAAAGCGAACTGAACAATTTCAATGCAGGATACAACAAAGTGCAACAAAGACCTGAATTTACTCACGGCGTAGTAGTGCTTATTCTACCCTACATATGTCGCCAAGGTTCCTAAAAGACTAACACAGAACACGCAGATAGAATTTATCTACATTATACAAAATATCCCCACAAATGAAATAAAATATGCGTACTAACTACATATCCTAATTTGAAACTTGACAACGAGTGTCTACCTGTATAAGAAAACTAAAATGATCATTTATGCATGCTCTAATGGGAACTTGAAATCAATGGTATTTGTTTCATGTGGTTGGATTTAATACAAGTTTAATGTAAAAACACTTTCCGTATTTGGAAGGGCCGGGGCACAATATATACTGCACATATTGGGTTGTCTTTTTGTTTTTCACTTATGTAAAGAAATGTTGAGACAGACTGTGGTACAGCAGCCAGGAATCAGCAGGTCTGGCATGGGTTCAGTCCATCCCTCCCGAACCACGTCCTTCATTTTAGGTCAGCCAAGCCTTCTTTCATTATCTGTGATACCGTATCTTCTTTTCACACCACTGTGCTCACTGAAGGGTCAGACAGGTTAAGCTGGCCGGTGATGTCTGTTGGATATGGCTACAAATAAAAGGGACACAGAAGAAACAATCACAGAAACATTTTTATGGAGATGTACTCGGTTCACTTTGTCATAAGCGAGGCAAACTCACCCACCACAGGCTGTGTGTTTAACTCAGTGACTAAATGTCAAAACCATTCGATTAATTTTCTGTCAAAAGCTTGTATGTGACATATTTGCCACAAATCCATAAAACAGTGATGTGCCATGATACAGACTAATGTTAGTAAGAACTACTTTAAAATTGTTTTCAAAGTAAGCACAGTGGAACGACCAATTCGGATAACGACCAACCATTTCGCTTAAAATTTGCTCCAGATAAGAACCAAAATTTTGGATAGTGACCATCACTACATCAACTACTGTACGTCATCAACACATGACCAGCATCTCAGACAGAGCGTCATTAGCACTTAATACAGTTACAATCGGTTATTTTTATCTTTACATATTCTAATAATTCAGTGATTTTTGTGCATTATTTTAATAATAAAATCCTCCATCATGGTTCTAAAGAAGATTCAGAACAATAGTAGCAGTGAAGTGAAAATACAGCGGCCAACAATTGAACTGAAAAAGTCATGATTTGTAAGTTTAAAAAGTCGTGCGTGTGTCAGTTATCACAGCTGAAATACGGCAGGTCGTAGTAGACAACACACACTGGACAAGTGTTTTCAATCTGAAAGCGACCGAGAAGGGAAGTTACTCCTGATTATACAATGAAAGACGTTCTAATGGAGGTGGAATCATCCCACCCCCTCATCCACTTACCCTGTCAAAACGGTACATTTTATCTTGTTTACTAAATGTTCTCTTATGTTTAAATGCTTTTTATGTTTATTTAACTCCATGAGTACTGTATTATAACTGTTCTCGTTTCAAAAACATTCCTGTATATCGTGTAATTTTCATATATTAGCGAGGCAACCGGGGCTCGGAACGAATTATTTCTATTTCCTTTATTTCTTATGGGAAAATGTGTTTCGAATAGTGAACATTTCAGATAACAACCGACCTTTCGGAACGGATTGTGGTCGTTTACCAAGGTTCCACTGTACATTGTTAACGCTATACATTGTTTTAGTTTAGATTTTTCCATGCAGTATATTTTTGAGGGGGAACATAAACCAAGCCTTTTCTGAACTTTTTTTTTCTTTTTGTTTACTTTTTTCTATTTCTTGCCAAACAAGTGTAATCCCAACCTGCACTTTCCAATCTTGAATGGTTTCCCAATATGGTGTTTAATTGCTCAGATTTTTTTAATGTTGTAGTTCACATTTTCAGTACCTTCTTGTGTTCACTAGGTGGAGCCAGTATAATTCAATGCCACATTTTAAATGATAAGCGACACATTCTCACCAAAGACACTAACAACAACATCGCATATTGGGATGTCCTGAAGGTATAGGCCTGTTTGTATGTAACTGTGTTATATTGTCATTTTGAATTTAGTTGTTGGATAAATTACTCAACAGCATCCTTTCTGCAGGCATGTAAAGTTGAAGATTTGGGGAAGATGGAGTTTGATGAAGAGATCAAAAAACGTTTTAAAATGGTCTATGTTCCTAACTGGTTTTCCGTGGATCTTAAAACGGGGGTAAACATTGCTTATTGTTTATTTTTGTTACATTAGTTACAGGTCTTTTTATTAGGCTAGCACACCATGGAGAGAGTCTAATGTTCTAGGTTTAAATCTCCACGTTTCCACTACTTGTCTGGATGCCACCCTAGCCTTTATGATGAACAAACCAATTCCTTGTATTAGTTCCAAACCCAAATAAATTGCCTTCAATTGTAATAAATTGCTATTAATTGTGATTAATTACAGCAAATTGTGCTGTCAATTCGTTTTTTATGTTGAAATTATTCATGTTTCATTAATAATGCTCTGTCTTGTTTAACAGATGCTAACTATTACACTTGATGAAAGTGATTGCTTCGCAGCTTGGGTTTCAGCCAAGGATGCTGGATTTACTAGTCCTGATGGATCAGACCCAAAATGTAAGTGCTGCAGTGTTTTAGAGTGGAATTTGTGCTAAATAGTGAAATGTTTGTTAATTATGTCATAGTTGATTGTTTCTTTTAAGATTTCTTGATTTGTTCTGTTTCGTTGCATTATACACATGACGTAAAATGTCACTTTGAAAAGATCGTCATTTGGGCTCAGAGTTTTGCTTTTGTATTGTATTTGTTTTTGTTTACGGCAATAGTTTTAACATGGGAATTAGAAGTCTTATTAACGTACACAACTTCATTTATTTTATTCTTACTTAATGTAAATGTTGTTGTAAACTATGTTTATTTGACCTACTTAGAAGTTGTTTTTTTATCATTTATACATTTGAGTTTGTACTTAACAAAACCATGTGTAAAAACAGTTTCAGAAGAAATAACTTTAGCTAGGTGTCATTTTTTTAATGGCATGTTGGTCTACCTCAGCCTGGCTAAAAATACTTAATACTCCAAGTGGGTTAATATTAAAAGGCATTTAATCTTTTGCATTTTGTAGTAAATCTTGGTGGACTCCTTCTCCAAGCTCTGCTTGAGTACTGGCCCCGGACACACAACACTCCCATGGATGATGAAACAGAACTCAACCATGGTATGAACATCTGCTAAGACTAGGACCTAATCTTTTGTCAACTGTGTGCCACATTATTTCTTAAAATTAATGTTTGTTATTTTTAGTTAACGGTGAGCATGAGAGCAGACTACAAAAAGGAAACGGCTATTTTCAAGTGCCACCACACACTCCTGTTATTTTTGGTGAGGCAGGTGGAAGGACTCTGTTCAGGTATGCATCTTGAAAAATGTGTTCATGTTTGATATGTAGGAACTGGTAAGTATGTATGTACATTCTTGTTATGACGTGTGTGTGTGTGTGTGTCCGTGTGTCCAGGTTGTTGTGTCGAGACTCTGGGGGCGAGACTGAATCTATGCTGCTCAATGAGACAGTTCCTCAGTGGGTAATTGATATCACGGTGGATGTAAGTCCTTAAGGACATCAAGGCTGATCCTTTGTTCTATATCTCTATAAGCAGGGTTGCCAGATTATAACAGTGTTATCTAGCAAAATATCATTTAAAAATTCCGCAAACACCCAGGACTAGTAGATAAAATTAGCATTTCACCTACCAAACAGTGTTTTCAAACCAATCTCTCCCCCACTGGCAACACTGTATGAATTACGAATAAATGTTGTATCTACAACATATTCTGCAACATATATTTTACTTTTTCTGTTTTTTCTACATTTTCTTTTACAGAAAAACATGCCAAAATTTAACAAAATCCCATTCTACCTTCAGCCTCACTCCTCATCTGGTGCCAAGACATTAAAAAAGTAGGTTTCATTTAGGGATGGAAAGCGTTGCATATTTTCTAATACAGCATTAATAAAAATACAATGTATTTGCATAATGTTTTGAATAAAGGGGGGCACTAATACTTAATACAAATCCAAAGCAAACATACACATCATGTCTGTAATAATGCTAACTGCAGAATAAAATCTAACTGTCTAACAGAAATCTAACAGTAAATCTAACAGTTAAGGTTATAGTGTATAATACAAATAAAATCTCTTCTAATCCATAAAAACATGTCCTTTTGAACTATATGTAAATAAACGGTAATGCCACTGTTTGTATCTCTGCTTTGTATCTTGTATTTGCTGCTTTTTGTTTAGGGACCGGCTGTCAGCCAGTGACATGCTCCAGGTGAGAAAAGTAATGGAACATGTTTATGAGAAGATAATTAACCTAGACAACGAGTCCCAGACCGGTAGTGCCACTGGAGAGAAAACTAATGAGCAGAAAGAGGAAGAGGACATGGGAGTACTGGCTGAGGAGAAGATTGAGCTGCTTTGTCAGGACCAGGTAATCATTTATTTAACGATGCAATTAGACAGCAGGCATGCGTTTTTTAAGAATTGGTGATCCCAGTTCAAGAAAAAACAAGCCACTTCTTGACAGATGGAACTTTTTTATGTCTTTGATTTAAAAATTCAGCCAGAGCAGTCTTATACCAGAAGGAGTTTTTCTAACCAACTACTAATGACTGCACGCATAAGTCATATAAAGACTCATTAAGCTAGAATCAGATGCAGTGCATGTCTAGTAAGTGTGAAGACCTTAAGCTAGTGTGGAATTAAGTTGTTACATTATTTGGGACATATATATGTATTGTGTCAACAATCCAAAACTACTGATTTGGTGGTGACTTTATGTATGCAGCGACGATTATACTAAATTGTTGACTAAAGTGTTCATCTTTTCACCCCTGGTTAAGCTGCTAAATTGGCTTCAGTTCCTTAAGAGTTTAGTTGAGTACTCTAAACACTGTATGCTTTGTTATTCACTCATTTTGTCCTCATTGTCATCTCACCACCTGGCTTTAGCTAAGCAAATAGGTAAGATTTTGTTTGGCGTAAAGTTATTTATCCCCAACTAATGCAGTGATTTGCTTCTTGTTTTTTAAGCAACCATGTTGAACGTCGCAAAAACTGTAGTATTGTGCAGTAGTTGTTACCTGTTAGGGATTGGTGTCTAATTTGTGCTTTTTGAGTAATATTTTGTATTTTTTAAAGGTTTTGGACCCCAACATGGATTTGCGAACAGTAAAGCATTTTATATGGAAGAGTGGGGGCGACCTAACACTTCACTACAGACAGAAGTCTACATAATGAGCCTAGGTCCAACATTTGTCCACATTTAACATCTAAAACAATGGGCCCAGTGCAACTCGGCCGCACGAGGCACTTTCACCTACAAGAGTTAATGGTCTTTTGTTCTCAGTACAGAGCTTACTGGATCTGCCAGATTTTAATAAAAGAACAGGACAGTAAGACTCTCTCAGCTGACAAATAGAAATACAGATTTTTTTTTTTTAATTTTTATTAAATCAATGCTGTCTGTTTCAATTGTATTTACATGTTATTTTCTCTGGATGTTTAGTATTTATGTATCATGTAATGGTTGTGAATTTTCACAGTCCACAAATTCCCTGTTAACACCTATTAAAAGGGAGTGGTAGCTCAGTGGTTAAGAAATTAGCTTAGTGGTCAATTAACTTGTTGCCAATTCAAGCCCCACCACTGCCAAGTTATTGCCTCTTTGGATCTTGACAAAGTTTTCTCTACCCTCATTTATTCAATGTGTATTCAATCTTAAATGTATGCTGCTTTGCATAAACTGGACAAAGCATGTAAATTATCATTTAACACACGCTGACACTTAAAGTGCTTTATTTATTACATCAGCATAGAGAAGAATAAGAGAGAAGCACAGAGAAGAAAACCTCTGCAACTCAGTGCATCAGAGATAATGCAGTGTTTGGTTGTTTGTTCCCAGGACAACATACTTTATTAATCCCATAATATTGCAATTTATGAGCCAACCATTTACTAAAAAAAATGCTCTACAGTGTAGATGCATCAAATTCATGGTTGACACTTTTAATTTTTTTTTAGATATAACTGGAATGTTAGATTGGTTTGATCGTGTTGTGATGAACCACATGTTTTTACTAACCCCTCCCTGCACATTCCATAGACTTTGGGTATATGTTGCTATAATGACTTGTGTTGTATGGCGGGGGGAAATGAAAGTTTAAACAAAAAAAATTGTTTAAAGTCTAAAGTTACCATTAGGTAATTTAGATAAATTTTCTGCTTTCACTAACTTTATATTATTTAGTCTGAATGTGTAGACGCACTGAGGCTTGTGTAACGTGAAACATTTTCACCAAAACTGATACTAATTTTGTGTTATATACATTTCTGTTGCTGTGTAATTATTATGTAAATGCTTTAACCTAAACTGTTCCCTTCCTAAACCAAACTGTTTTTGTTTACTTCATAATATCACCCCCACAAACGATGCAAACTAGGAAATATAGACACACGTATGTGTTTATATATATATAGAGAGAGAGAGAGATCAGGCATTTTTCTTTTGTGTTTCATTTTCAAGGCCTCCACTTCAGCTTCTTTCGTGTAATGTATGTTTTTTTTTTGGTAGTTACTGCTTTTTATCATATAAAATAAATGTTCTGCAGCGGCCAAATCCTGGAAATTAATTAAGCCAGTCTAAAAACTTCCACGTCTTGCAACAATGTTTTTTTTTTTCTTTTTGTAATTTTGGCAGTGTTCTTTCAGTCTGCAGCAATAATGAGATTGGCCTGCATAAGTGTAGTTTCAGCCCTGCTTTCTCCTGTGCTCTCTCCTCTCACTCGGATGAGATTGTTCTCTTTAAAGTAATTACTAGTTACATTTACTCCTGGCTGTACATTTGTTTTGGATTAGTGCATGTCACATAGTTTATCAGGTCACCTGAAGTATCACCAGGGGGAGATGAAGTTTAAAGTCCTCGTATGAAAATATAATTGACCATAAATATATGTAGTATCTTTTATTTATTTAAATTGTGCATTGCAGAGGGAACTAAATCATGACTTAAGTTTGTACAATGCTATAGAAATGTATTATATATTTGGATTTAGTCAAAAATACTAAATAAACTAATCTGCTTTAAACACTGTCTCGGGTTTGAATAATAGAATATGTATAGAATGTTCTAGTAGGTGGGCAGTTATTATAGCAGCTGTATTTAACCCTCATTTTTAAATGTGTGAACATATTTGGCGTATTCTGACTAAAGAAATGTATATGGTGGAAACAATACGGCGTAGTTATCTTGACAACAAACGAGCTAAATTCGGCTGTTTCTTCATGAAAATGTTCAGTAAACATGGTATTTTTATTTCGTTAAGTCTTCCCTTATTTACGTAAAACACGAACTATTTGTTTGACATCTTTAACCATTACGTTTCTGTATCTTTGACCACCTCGCTATGAAACCAGACAAAATTCTTCTAGTTTTAGAACCGTCCAAAAGTGTTTTATAGCACAAGATTTTCCAGTATGTTAATTATTCTGGTTTGTTTTGTTTGTTTATTTGTTAATTTAAGCATAAAGTGTAGTGATTTAATATCGCAGTGGTTTTAAATGCACTTGAAATAGCTCAATTGACAACACTTTACGGAATACATCCATAAATCAAAAACACACAGAAACATTATTATTATTATGTAACTCAGTACTCGATTAATCAGTCTGTGTGTTTGCTGGGTTACATAGTAACAAGAGGCGTTACTTCACCTGCTGAGTTGACACTATTTCATACATTTCTTTATTCATAGTTACTTTACAACAAATAATACATAGTCATGGCTGAGACACACCCGACTTGTTTAGTAAGTACATTATATATTTTGTTTGTATTGTTATTTGTGTGTATGTTGTACTTGATAAGAGATTTAGTAATTAATATGTTTCCGGTTTAATGACCCTATGCTTAATTGAGTAGTAAATGAATTGGCTGTGTTGGTTATTTTTGGTGTTTTCTGATTAACATAGAAACATATAAATATATACTGTATGTTTGTATGTATGTTTGTGAGCTTGCCAGCTGATTTGTACTAATAATTATTTGCCCAACAGACTTCTCTTATTTATCTGCTGAGAGAACGATTCTACAAACAAGTTATAAACACTTCTTTAAACTACCTGAACAAGTACCCCAATGACCCTGTTCTTCTTTTCTTCAAAGCCTTTGCAGCTTTTAATGAAGGTAATGCTTGAGATAAATAGTAGCCCTGCTAAAAAAAAACTGGCTAAAACCCAGCTGGTTAAAACACACCCTATGATGGTTGGTTATAACCTGATAACTAACTCTTGACCAGTATTGAGTATTTTATTCCTCGATGAACCTGGCCTTGAGCAAAACTTCCAGCAGGGTCGTGGTGAATAAAGACATATAAGAACATTTAGGAAGAACCAATATTTACAAAACACACACAGATCTAAAGCAATAAAGTAGAATATAATGTAAAACGATCATGATAATGTGCAAATCTTACAATTCAATTCAAATTGATTTATTCCTTGTTAAAATTTTTGCTCAAGACCAGCTGGTCATCCAGGGAAAATACCCAATATTGGTCAGTTAGTTGACAATAAATAGCCAACTAGCATAGAGTGTTTTCACCAGCTGGTCTTTAGCTGGATTTTTTTTTTTGCACGGAGGGCAGTGCTGTTAATAATGTCCATTATATTGGCAAATTTCGAAGTGAAAAAAAAAATGTCATTGGAGTAAACATTTCTGTATTGAAGGACGTTTTCAGGATGCCATACGAGAGCTGAACCAGCTCAGGGACAAACCCCAGGTTTCCTTGTGCTCTGTAATGGCTCTACTTTGGGCACACAGACAGAGACAGCCTATTGGTGAGTATAACAAGCACATACCGGTAGCAAATATATCTGGAGCAGTATGGAAAATTTAAATACATGTAAAAGGTTCTACATTTCTTTTGACTTTCATTTCACTTCAGAATATGATGTAATATGTGGTGAATGTTTTAGATATTTAACACATTTCATATAGTGAACTTATTTGTTTATTTAGTTTATTTAATGCACTCATTCTTGTCATCAAATATATGAGAAAATTAGAGACTACAAGTACAGAAAAAGTACTCTACAGTGCTTATTGTTGAATACAATTTTGACAGTTTGAAGTTTGAAATCATGCCATCAAGTTAAAGTGAAAGAAAGTTTTGTCCTGCACAAAACACCCCTGCCTCATATAACTTGTTCGGTTTGAACTGTAATGTTTGCTAAAAGTTTGCTCTAACAGCCCATGGATAGTGTCTAATCACAGCACCTTTCTTTTTGCATAAATGTAAGTTTCTGAGATCTAGTAAAAAGAACAGTATGAAACAATTGTGCCTATTTGTTTATCGACACTCACACAGGGCCTACATAACTACATCTTTTTTTTCCCATAAATTTGGAAGATGTATTTTTCTTTTTTTCTTTTATAGACTATGAGGTGGTGTCTGAGCTGGACTCCTGTTTTAAGATGACCCGTAAGACTGCTGGAGAAAAGGCTCTGTATTATGGAGCACTGTTTTACTGGACACTAGGAAGGAATCAGAAGGCCAAAGAGTACATAGAAAAAATGTTCAAAATGTTCAACACCTCTTCTGAGGTTTGTATGGTTAGACTCTCTGTAAATGAATGTTGTAAACGTCAAAGAAATATTTTATGCAGTAAGGAATTATAGATCTTGCTCATAGTTGTTATAACATTGTATTACAATTCATTTATAAACATGTAAAATTTTGTTATAAAAACAGACTCGAAATAAATACAAAATTCACGAAGTTAATATTGTTTGTGTTAATAGGGGCTCATTCTTAAAGGATGGATTTTCCTGACATCTGAGATAGACGCTGAACGATCTCAAGCCATTCAATACTTTGAGAATGAGAAATGTGACAAGAAAAATGTGTTTGGATTGATGGGAAGGGTACAGAATTCTCAATTTACCATCATGTTTTACACTTCCAAAAAAGTTCTTTACTCATACTAAGAAATAACAGTTTTATTTCATGTTTTATTCACTGCAGTCAAAAGCCTTGATTCATATCGTTTCTTTTATTTATTATCAGTTTTACCACCACCTAGGCAATGTTGAAGATATTATTTGGGTGGAAAAAAGTAGTGATAGTTATTTGATAGTAAATATATATAGTCGGCTACGTGTGGCAATGTATTTAAGTATTATTGTTATCTAGATTTAGGTGTACATTATAAAGCAAGGGCTTTAACCCTCAATTGCACAGAATCGAGTTCCAATGTAATTGTAAGGCACTTTGAATAAAAGCGTCTGTTTAATGTTGAAAGTGTATAGCTGGCAAGAGTGTTTGTTTTTATAGATCGAGTTCTTCATGGCAAGACAAAAGGAATCACAGGCTTTGGAGACTGTCAATCAGATCATAGTTTCCTACTCTGATTTCATTCCAGCACTTATTCTTAAGATGAACATGTTCATGTCACTGCATGATTGGGAGCAAACAGCTGAGATAGCTGAAAGGTAAGTCTCGTATTTTTATATCAATTGTATTTCTATAATGATGAACAATTCATTATCCATTTGCTTACATCTTTTCAGGATTTTGGAGCTGGAAGCTCAGAATTTAAAAGCACTTCAAATGATTACTATAATATCTGCTGCAAAAAATGGGGAAACAGAAAATGTAAATATGCAGAAAGTTGTACTTAATTTAATGATTACTGTATATAAAACAGCAAATGTATTTGTTGAGCGGTTAGCTGTTGAGTCTGAATTGTGTCTGCCAGCAAATTGAATTTATATAATGTAACAAATTATTTCTTTTGCACCATATTTGAATGACTTATTGTGCTGCAGATTAAAAAATGTCTTCAAATTCTGATGAGTGCAACTGAAGTGGCAGAGCCCAACATGCCCAGTCTTCATGTGGAAATAACCATGCCCATCAGCAGACTTGTGAGACATTCCTGCCTTGCATGTTGTTTGTAATGACTTTTTGATATTATGATTATACACGTGCATCTTATGTATTTACTTATTTCATTTTTACTGTTTGGTGTGTAATGCATAATTTCAATCAATTATTGAACTAATAATAAAAAAAACTTTAAGCTTAGGTTTTCATTACTGTAATTCAAACTGGTGTGATTGATTTTTATCTAAAACTATGTAAAACATTATAAATGATGTTTGTCTGATTTCATTATTTTTCTACATTTGTAATGGCATCAGTGTTCATCTATGACTTTGTTAGTGACCACTATTGTTTTTTAAACTTCTTTTTTTCAAGTGTGGACATAACAAAGAAATTGTGCAGATGCTGGCAAGCTTTGTTCAGAGATCTGTGTCAAGATGCCCAGATGATTATGTTATGGCTTCTGAACTAGGCTACCTTCTCATGCTTCAGCACAAATACCAAGAGTCCCACCAATGGTACTCTAAAGCTCTAAATATAGACCAGAGCAGTGTGACTGCATTAGTAGGTACATTAAACAGTTACTTGCTTACTTACTTACTGCAATATATTTGTTCTTAATTGATTAAAAATATCATAATTATCTATTTATTTGGTTATTTTACACTGTTGGTTTATCTCTGTGTGGAGGTATTATCAGGTGCCAGCTGATGCATGGTCGAGTTGAGGAAGCAGCACAGCAGCTGGAATTCTACCACGAGATTGAAGAGTCACTAGGACGCTCAGCAGTATGAATTTTATACATTACAAGCATTCATTTATTGGAAACGTATAGTCTTTTAAATTGTTAATCTTATTTTTCGTTCACAGGACATAATTCTACTGCAGGCCATGCTGGCAAGGAAGAAAGGAGCAGGGAAAGAAAGTGTGGTAGCTTTGCTAAAAGAGGCTACAGAAGTTCATTTTCAGCATCTTGAAGGCCTACCACATGGTGTGGACTACTTACAGAGACTTAACCTCAACTTTCTCCTTGAAGTCATCGGCATACATGTTGCTGAAAGCCAGGTACTTTTTCTCTTTATTTTGTTTTACATGTTTAAACAGTATGGGGCCTACAGCTAAATTTCACTTCCGGCCGCATATATCACACTTCAGCACTAGATGCTTTTATCATTCAGTAGGCTTCATTGTGTGTGTAACGTACCCACTATCAACTGCATTATTTATAATTAGCTTATAAAATACTAGTGACAGTAGTTATAGCTATTTTTTTAACCTTACACAGGAAGAAATCTCACAAAAAAGTTTTAATTAATTTTAATTTTTAAAAACAGAATGTTCAGAAAAGAAAAGTCTACCAGTGTGTCAGAATAATGTACATATTTGAAAGTAACATTAGCATACAAGACACTGCATTTACAGTAAGCGAGATAATCTGTTTTCTTTTCTAAATCTAAATCTTTTTTTTAGCAAATGTCCAAAGATGTTCCACAAAATATACTACTATAAAATATGATTACTTAAATCATTGCAATAAATGAACAGATAAATGACTTGTTGTAAAATGAGCAATATTTTAAGAAACTATGTACAATAGTGAAAATAAAACTTGTATTCTCTCTCCATTTTTTGTTGCTTATAATTTTAAAATCTTTCTGTCCTGTTGTTTGGAATGTTCCTGATGAAAATGGCTAACCTTAAAAATCAATGATCGTCATTTGTTGTTAGTCGTTAGATGTGTTAGACGTGCTGTTTACTAATAGACCAGGAATTAGAATAGTATAGTGGGGTTTATGTATGTTTAGCTGTCAGCATTCAGTTTAGTTCTTGTTTTATTTCTTCATTTATGGTGATCACACAAATTCTTTTTCTCGACAAAAGTCATCTGGCCTGAATTTCTAAATTGTTAAAGATGTATGCTCGTGCCATTAGTGTTTTTAATCAAAGGTAGACACGTTTTCTTCCTTTCCTCCTCCCTGTATCTCTCATGCTATACTTCTGTTGTCTGTCATGTATGCTTTTATTATTCTAACTTTTTAACCTAACTACATTCAGATGTATTCCCTTTTCTTTTGACTATAAAGGCAGCGCGTGCACATGCTGCAATCTCTTTCCTTTTAGGACAGGAACGACATATCAAGTCCTGTTTATAGATTTGACAAATGAAGAATTTTTGAAAAACAAAACATGGTCATCCTACTTAATATACATTTCATCTGCTTAAGTATGACTGTCCTACATGTAGTTACATTTTACAGTGAATGCAATGGTCCATGGTTTACTGAACTATAACTTTTGGAGACTTTTTAATTTATTTCCCAATTTAGTGCGGTCAGTTGCTACGAATACACAATTGCCTCTGAGGCACTGCTTAAGGTCCTTGTTTTTTGTCCAATCTGCACAGACATCTCTTCCAATAATCTCTTTGCTGACCTAATGTACATTGCACAGCATCTACAGACACCACCCATATTGTCTGGCTGCCCGCTCTAGACAACACCTGCTGAAGTCACTGTCAATAATGCCAGCTAGATTGCACCCAGCTAACCGGTGGCTACACCGACTTTCAAAGGGAGGAACTGGGAGGAACTGTACATTCTAAAATAATAATTTAAACATGATAATAAGAATTCAAACCATTTGAACTAAGGGTTTATTTATTTTTGTGCAGGATATGCCATATGATGCTGGTCAGCCGTGTCCCTTTGGATTACAACATGCCAATATGATTCTGGAGGCTGTTATTAAAGCTGCTCCGCGTGTTTTCTCCAGCTGTTACTATATGGCACTTGTTAAATTTATTAGAGGTATGTAATATTCATTTCATTTTTGTCAATATCACCATGTTTATTTAATTAGGTAAGCATATTAATAATTAGGTAGCGATGCACAATGCATTGATTCAGGAATCGTCTCACTAGTGGCATGATTCAAACCAGTATTCTTGATTAATGAATCGATATTTACTTTAACAAAATAACTGTTGCTATTTACTAAGTTAGTTATTTCAGCTTCAATCAAATTTGTTTGTACCTATCTCAGAAATACATGTACTGTTTAGTAAATAATTGTTTAGTTAATTTAATATTTATTTAGTAAACACAATTGTTTAGTTACAGAAAAGTCATTATAAATACAGTAAGTTTATTCATAGAGGCCACCATAGTGGCATACACACACTTAAGCCAAATTACATAAACATAACACAGTGGCAATTGGCTATCTAGACAAAATGGCATCCCAACAGCCAATTTGAAGAAATAAAAAAAAATTATTTGATTTAAATGGAATTGTTAATATTGTACAATACTGAAAAGCTTATTGATATCTGAAAATATTTGAGCAAAATTTGGCAGATTTTTCTGTAATTAATTGTATCGTAAATGCATATTGTACCATGAATCTCTATGATTAAGAAAAATATTTAAGATTGGATCTGAAACACATCACTGAAGCTAATTTCTTTATTTTTTCACTTTAAAGGTGATCAGAGAGCTGCTCAACATTTTCTAAACATCTGCATGGAGATGGAACCAAACATGCCTGAGATCCACCTACTGCAGGCAAAACTACACCTCCATGCTGAAGACTATGGCAAGTGTCTCAGCAGTTTGGAGTCTGGAGTTAGCCATAACTTTCAAGTGGGTCTCTTAAAAAGTAAAGTCTCCTTATAGTGTCAGTTATAAAATGTAAACCATTTGGAATGCAGTACAATTATGAATTAAATACATGAATGTACAGTGTTGGTTTCTATGAGACTAATGCAATTTAGTATTAGAATCATTCCTTAAACTGTTCTGTGTTTTTGTCTAGCTCAGACAAATGCCGCAGTATAATTTAATTAAAGCCAAAGCTCTAAAAGGAGCTGGGGATTTACCTGGTGCTATCCAGTGTTTACAAATGATGATGAGTCTGCCAGGAGTTAAGAGAAATATTAAGGGACAAGAAAGCTCAATCTCCCATGCTGAACTTGCTTCTATGTTTCTGGAGCTAGCCGAAGTCCTTCGGTTGAACGGCGAGCAGGTATAAGCTTTGTCCTGATGATCATCACGGTTTAGTGGTTATTTTATATGAGCAAACAACTGATGCAATGCTGTTTATTATATGACTCAAAATAATGTTTGGCATCTCTACATGACTAGCATGAGGCTACTAAGATCATGCAGGATGCGATTTGGCAGTTCAAGGACACTCCTGAAGAAATGAGGGTTATGTTAGCCAATGTTGACTTCGCTTTAATGAAAGATGATGTTGACTTGGCTCTTAACACACTGAGAGGTATTGGACCTGGCCAATCGATCTACATCCAGGCTAAGGAAAAGATGGCCACCATTTACCTACACAGGCTTCGAGACAAGAGACTCTACGTGGCATGTTACCGGTAATAAATGCATTTTGTGTGTGTAAAATACATTTGTCTTTATTCATGTTCTTTACTACCACAAAGTACTAGTAGCCTAACTAAGGTTAAAGTAGAAAGTTGCTGATTCAATCATCACTTTTAACCCTCAATAATTTGGACTGTATAGTGCAAGTTCCTAAATGAATGAATGCATGTTGAGATGCATTGAGATGTAGAAAATGTATACCAAACCCTTATATGTGTACTAGATCAGTTCTCAACTTTTACACATTGTAAAGAGTGCCAGGTTCGGCAAGTTGTAATACCTCAAGAAAGAGCTTTGTATAGAGTTATATGACTACAAGCAGTATCCAAGCCAAACATTATCATCTAGCCTTGGCTGGTAGGGTGTAAAACACACAGCAATTGTACTATAAGGCAATGAAATATATTCCTAACTAATTGGAGCTTACATGTTTCAGGGATATCTGTGAACACCTACCAGGACCTCACTCTTTTGTGTTGATGGGTGATGCTTTAATGAAGATTCAAGAGGTTCTTAAAGTCTGCTTATTTCACGGTGACTAAAATATTTCAATGCGCATATTAAAGGCATTTCTTGTATCACAGCCAGAGAATGCTATTAAACTCTATCAGGAGGCAGTAAAAATGGTACCCTCAGATGCAACATATGTTAAGAAAATAGGCCAAGCCTTGGTGAGGACACACCAGTATGATAAGGCAAGAAGTTTACAAATATCAGTCTATTCTTAGTAGTATGCTAAAGAAAATTGCATTATTGTGGACTAATCTATACTAAGTATTTTGTTACTTTGATTTTCAGGCTATTGACTACTATGAGACTGCTCTTAACACTGGCACACACAAGATTGTGTGTTTAGAACTGGCTGCGCTTCTACTTAGACTCAAGCATTTCGAAAAAGCTCAGCAGATCTTAGAGAAAGCATTGGATCACGATGATAGTAACTAACATTTTAATGCATTATCTATTTTTTCTCTCTTTTTGGAGATGGTGTGCTATATTCTTATATGTATTCAATATAGCAATCTGTAGCATTTATTAGTTGTCTCTATATTATATACAGTATATGTTGTCATTCATGTGTGTGTGTGTAAATGTGTGTGTTTTAGGGCTCTAAGTAACAAATATTACAGTTTAACAGTTCACAGTAGTTGTACATGTTATCAGGGACTTCTGTTGCTTTGATTATACATTCTATACCCGTAAAGGCTGGTATTCATGGTATTCAATGACTTTTAATCAACATTCCAGTTTATCCCACATGTGTTGATTAGGGTTAAGTTCAGGCCCAACAAAGGCCACATTGTCTTCACCTTAAACCCATCGAACCATGTAAGTGTCATTTGGATAAGTTTTTGACCTGCTTCCTCCCACAGTCTAAATATCTGTAATTTAGTACAACTGGAGATACACAATTGCCCTTGACTGTGTATAACAATGAACTTAAATTAATTCAACCATGTCCAAATAGGCTATTCATTTAGACATAAAATTTATTTTTCCACAGGTTCTGATCTAACCACCATGATGAACGACGTAAAGTGTTTAAGAATGCTTGTTAATGTGCAGAGTGCAAAAGATGAACCATGTTTGGAGAAGTTGCAAAAGGTCAATATGTCATTTCAAGTAATGTTCTTGCATTTACATGATACTTGATAAATGTTTAGTATTTATAGGGGTAGGTAGCACGGTCAACATAGAGGAAGAAGTTCTTGGGTTTAATTCCCAGTTTGATCTGAGCTCTGTTTTTTCCCAAACATAAATGCATAAATCGGTGCATTGTAATGTTGGTCCCAAATCTGAAATAGTCAGGAAGGGCATCTGCCATAAAAGCTATGCTAAGTCAAAAAACAAGAGTTACTGCTAGTAAATCATCATGGTTAAATACTATTTTATTGTACTTTATAAAATGCCCAAACTTTTCTAAAAAAAAAGAAGTTTGTATTCTGCACTTTATTTCTGTATTTTAATTAATATTATATATATATATATATATTTATTTATTTATTTTGGTCAGATACATGAAATCCAGCAGAGAATTGTAAGACATTTGCAGTTTGAGCAGCCCGAAATGATAGACGAGCAAAGGAAAATTGCAGCAGATATTTGTTGTGAAAGAGCCAGAGAGTACAGCATCATGCGTGATCTCGAGAGGGCCAAAGACTGCTTGTCAGAGGCACTAAACTACAGCTCAAAAGATGTACAGGTCAAGTAGCATTCAGCTAAATGTAGCTCATTTTCAAATCCATAAAATTATAAAAATGGTCATGTACATTTTCCTTCAATGCAGATTCATTTCCAGATTGCTAATTTTTATTATGAGTACCATCAACTGGATGACTGTGAAGAGCAATGCTTAAAGATATTGAAGCACAATGAAAACCACACTGCTGCTATTATGGTATTGTGTTTATTTAGACTGCTGTGTGGGGGGGAGAGGTTTGAAAATATGATCTATTTTTTTAATTAATTAATGAATAAACTTTACGTCTAATACATATATACACAGTGATATATCCAGTGCCATATACAAACAGTAGCAACAATAGTAAATATGAGTAAAACATATGAGTATATGACCTTATGTTATTTAATCAATCCATTAGCAACATTTACCACTGCTTAATCCTATTCAGGGTCACAGGGAGACACACATTGGGCAAGTACATTAAACACTTAGTGTATCTGTCGCTGGGTACTCACACAGGGGAAACCCACACAGACATACAAAATCCACACAGTGGATACAATTTGCCATGAAAGTCTGTACAGCTTTAGCAATCAGAGATTGGCTACAAGCTTAGAGCTAAACATATGGCAACACTTTCATTTTCAGTAACGTTATAGCACTGCTAGCATATTAGCATACTTCTAATAACAGTGACTTTAATTCTAGCTTTTAGCAGATGTGCTGTTTCAGAAAAATCAAAAAGAAGAAGCCATCAAGATGTGCACAGTTATTCTGTCCAAACACCCAGGTACTGATAGATGTGTGCCATATTTGTTTTAAATAAAATAAAGAAAAACATTCATGTTAATTACGGTTTTGGTCTTGCTTTAAATAGACAACTTCCGTGTTCTGGTGAATTATCTCCACAAGCTACGCTGGGTAGGAAGACTGGATGAAATACTACCATTCTTTGAGAAAAGTAAAGCTTTTTGTCCATCTGCATTTTCAGAGCCAGGTTACAACTATTGCAAAGGACTTTACTACTGGTTAGTCACGAGAAATGCTCAGCTTACAAGTTTTTATGATATATTTAGAAGGATTGCTCTGGGCGGCACGGTGGCTGAGTGGTTAGCACTGTCGCCTCACAGCAAGAAGTCCCGGGTTCGATCCCCGGGTCGGG
>JAOTRQ010065686.1:0-13021 GCA_028565875.1 Hoplisoma paleatum
GTGTGTGTGTGTGTGTGTGTGTGTGTGTGTGTGTGTGTGCGTGTGTGTGTGTGTGTGTGTGTGTGTGTGTGTAGATTCAAGTGCAGCTTGGTTAGATTCTTGTAAGTCACTGTCATCACATTTTAAACAAAATATATTTGTAAGAATATATTAGAAGAGAATATGTTGTGCAATAGACAAATATCTACACAAATATGATACACACTTTGTGTGCAATGATGTTAACAGCAATCATAACCGCTTTTAGACAAAATAATACAGAACAAATATATTTATTCTAAACAAGTAATAAAGACACAAGACTGGCGCTATGTGTGAGAAAGTAATAAACAGGAAGTAGAAACACGTTTCCTGCTGTACGTTTATCACATAATCTGGACGTTTGGCTGTGTACAGTGATCGTGGTGTCGATTATTCGATCCGCCGTGGCCCCGTCGCTCTCACAGCAGGGGCCCCGTCGCTCTCCCAGCCGGGGCCACGGTCGTTCCCAGTTTATCATTCTGAAGAGCTTTGTGAACTCATGAGCCGAGGAGCAGCAGCGTTGCCGGTTCCTCTGTGTTCTGCGGATGGACCGTTTGTGCTGTGATTTATGAGTGGTGAGGATACAGCAGAGGTAGTCTGGACGAGCAGTGAGGGACTAATTAAAGGTGAAGAGTCGAGATGCTTTTTGTTTGGCGAGACAGAGATGGAGAGACAGAACTTGCCATCCACCCGGAGACTTCATTAATTAAAGGACATTAAAGTGCCGCGCTGGGGTCACAGAACCATCGATAACGCAATAAAAAAAAGAATCGACGGCATCAATAAAGAGGTCCGGTGATCCCGCATGGTGCTTCTGCTCTCTTACATGACACGACTTTCTCTGGAACCTCTTGTGTCTGTGCAGTAGGACGAACCCGAGTGTAGAAAGAAAATAAATAAATAAACATCAACGTCAACGTACGTGGTTAAACGGTTCCAGGAGACAAAATTCATGTGGAAATAAACTCGTCTCCAGGCTGAACCGAAAATAACCGTCCACAGTTCTGTCATTTATCATTTCTGGTTAATTCCACGGTAATACTCATTTATGGTTAATACGGTAAATAAACGTATTCGTGCTTGATTTAATTTGCTTTTATTTAGATTTACTGAGCACTAGGATGATTTTATGTGCTTTGCTAGTTTCTCTGGTGGTTTGACGATTCCATTATTTGTGATGTACAGACCGAAAGTTGAATGAAATGAAGAATATAGTTTTATATCTATATATTAAATAATCGTTCTGATTATTTCAACATTAATAAGCTACACAATGTGTAATCATTTACTGTAAATACAGCATCTACTGCCGATCAGACCGCCCGTGTTACCCAGACAGGCTCATTAACGTCCGGGTGAAGACTGGAGGTCCGGTGAGGGACCCGTTCAGGTGCTCGATGCTTTCGAGTCAAACAGTTGGGAATAAACGATGAAGCTGTCGCGCAGCAGATGTTACCGGGACGTTTATTCGGTGAGGTTTGAGAGGCGTAAGTGAATTAATGAGTTTTAATTCTGCTCATAAATACAATGATTTGTTCATCTGAACGAATCCTCCAGGTTCCTGGAAAGCAGCATCGGTTCCATCGAACGTGGAAGATGAAACATCTGGATCGGACCGACGGTGACAGAATGATCGGCTTCGTTTCCGTAGTTACATGTGTATACTCACGTCACGGCATCCGGCTCCTGGGGGTTAAAGGTCCAGATGAGGCCAACAGGGACCGTTCTTTTATAAAGTTTGCATGTAGGTTTTAGGTTGGGCGTTCCAGAGACATGGAAGTACGTGTGTTTGTGTGTGTTTGTGTGTGTGTGTGTGTGTGTGTGTGTGTGTGTGTGTGTGTGTGTGTGTGTGTGTGTGCGTGTGTGTGTGCAGATCACTGCTTTGACCAGGAGTGTCATGGCATGCTGGGTCACATGACCCGGCCTCAACCATCACATGACATGAACCCAGGTGACATGATTCAGGTACGGGTCGGAATCTCAGAATGAAGGTAAATCAACACAACAAGTGCTCAGCACCTCTGAGAAACTCCTACAGGACTGCTGGGTAACTGTTTCCGGTCCCGACCCTGGGTCCCTGCCAGCTCCCAGCATGCCAGTGTTACCCGTTCCCATCGCCCGCAGATCCGGCGTTAATCACACTCATTAAGATCATTAATCATCACATGAAGCGGAACGTGACGAATCCATCCGACGGCCCGCGGGCCGCTAATGAGTGACATGATTCAGTAAGAGCCTGGATGATGAGTCCCGGTGCCTTGATCAGGCAACGTGGTTATGTTTTAAAATCTGCCCTTTTCATGAGTGTGTGTGTGTGTGTGTGTGTGTGTGCTGAGGTTAAGGTTGAGGTTACACTACGTTCCTCAACCTCATTTGAAGTCTATCTGCCAGAATGTGAAGAATGTCATGTGACACTCATCTCTGATTGGCTGGGAAGCGCTTCAGGAATGACTGTGGCCACTAAAAACAGAATGACATTTTACCATAGTGTCAGACACACACACACACACACACACACACACACACACACACACGTAACTAAACTCTATTCCAGGAAAAGTCTTCTATATTTGAATGTTTTATTGACCCTGAAGTAAAGCAGCAGCTCTTTTTATCTGCACTTGATACCAGATGTGAGTGGTGTGCATGGGGATGTTGACCGTGAGCCAGATGTTCAGCATCAGTCTCTGCCCTCACAGATGTTGGGTGTCACTACCCATCACATGCAGAACACTCACATCAGGCTGTTCTCCTCGTGTTTGCGTGGGTTTACTCCGGGTTCTCCCGGACACAATACGATTTAAGATGATCTCTTACAGCGCCCCCTGTTGTTTATAATGATTGTAGATTCATTAAGATCAATAATAATAACACAAAGTTTTGTTTCTGGTGTTGATTAGAAACTCTTCCCGGAGAAGTTACAGTCGTGTCGGTGGTTATGTGCCGTGTCCGAGGCGGTTGTTAAGAAACCTTTTGTGCGTCTGCCACTAACAACCATCGTCACGATTGTGATCGTCATCATCGCCCTATTTAACCTGGTAAATACAGCAGACGTAGAAACCAACACTTTAATACAGATCACACACACACACACACACTAATCTGTGTTTTATACCCCACAGTGTTTTAAACACGACACTTTGTACCCGTCTTGTGTTCCGGAAAACGAAAGTATCGCAGCTCATCGAACCGACGACACTTTTTACTTTCTACCTGTGAGTGAATATTTCCCTTCACTCTGTACTGAGAAGTTACCAGGTGTAGAGCTTTTATCATCATAATTATTATAATAATACATTAATTTTGCCCAGGTTCAGTTCATATTGAACATTAAATCATGTTCAGTACTGATTCAAATCTTTATAATTATTATTTACAAATAAAAGTAAATCCTTGTGTATTGTTGTTTTGTTAGTAAAGTTCAGTACAGTCAGATTCAGAATTAGTGGCGTTTATATTTACACACACACACAAAAAAAAAAACATGCATTACAAATGTTGGAGTGTACATTGGTGTGGAGGTTTGCATGTTCTCCTTGCGTGGGTTTTAGACGATGATGTGAACTGAAGAACTGATGAGTAGTAAATAAATCTTAAAACTGTCAACAACAGTGCCACTTTATATCAGACAGATTATAATAATAATCAATAATAATCAAAGATTTGCTCTATTTCCTGTGTGATGATGTCATTTCCTCCCAGTATTCAGTGTACAGCTGTATTCTGGCGTTACTGGTGTGTGGAGTTTTTATTCGAGTCAGTTTCGAGCTGAAGTTGGCCTTCGTCTTCCTCACCACGGGCGTTTATTACATCATCATCTGTAGCACCCGTAACGATCTGTTCACCAGATACAGTTGTTTTCTCAACAGGTACACACACACACACACACACACACAGACACATGCAGACACACATGCAGACACGCAGTCACAGAGACGCACATGTGATCTAACATGATTTTACCAGTTCCGTTATTATAGTGTGTGTGTGTGTGTGTGTGTGTGTGTGTGTGTGTGTGTGTGTGTGTGTGTGTGTGTGTGTGTGTGTGTGTGTGAGACAGCACCGTGGAAATTGCTGGGCTGATGAAACACCCCCAGATCATGAGCTGCATCTATATCACACTGTTCCTCTTCACCATGCTGCTAATATCACGTCAGGTACACACACACACACACACACACACACGTCATGAACTGAGTTCAGACTCCCTGTGCTGGTGTGCTTAACCTGGGCACTAAAAACACACTTGGTCTTCTTTCACATGTTAAACTGGATTGAATATTTGTTCAGTGCTTCTCACTAATATGAACTGACTTGGACAAAGATAAAATGTCTCAGTTTTGTCGAACATTGTATCTGCCAAACTACAACTGAACACAACACACAACACAGTGACACAGAACACACAACGATACATAAATAAACAACTAAATCCTCATTATAGAAATGTGAGGCATCACTTCAATCTGAAACACATGTCAGCTTGAGCTACGATTCATCGAATGACCTCAACGGGTCCATGGCAGATTATTCCAGTGACTGAACTTGTCTGTCTCTCTGTTCTGACCCGTCTTACTGACCCTCTCACTCGCAGGACGAGTTCTGCTGTCGCCAAGATTTCCTCCTGAAGAACAAGAACCATGCAGATAAAGAGGAGATCGAGCTGTGTGAGAACCTGACCCGGCTTCTCCTGGAGAACGTTCTCCCTTCTCACGTGGCCTCCTTGTTTGTGGGCGAGAACAAAAAGAACGAGGTGGGGCTGCTCTCCACTAACACTTTACTAAACCAGAAGTACAAGGTAGGGACCCGCGGGGGCGCTCCAGTCGTCCGTCACTTTCAGTCATAGCATGTTTATCATCTGTAATGTAGCTACGCTGTGCACGTTATATCCACCGACCACCAGTAAACATTTATTTACTTTTACAGTAGCAAAGTAAACAAACCCGTGTCATCGAGTGTCACCGGCACTTGTTCACGGTCGAACACACACTCCTGCGAATACACGAAACACCTGAACAGGTCACCAGTCTGTTGCACGGTACAGAAACACACACACACACACACACAGAGGACAGTTTTTAGTATCTACAATTAACCCATTCGCATGTACTCGGAGGCAACACATGGAGAACATGCAAACTCTACACAGAAAGCCTTGTGGAATGGAACCCGGGACTTGTTGCTCTCCGCCGGTTATATAACACGTAACTCATGATGTTAACTAGGTTAGTGGATTAGTCCGTTTACAAGTGAGAGTAAACACAACATCCATCCAATCAGGAATCAGGATTGTCTGTGGCTGTGGTACGACGTAAAGAATGCAGAATGGACTTGCGCAGATTTGTATGTTCTCCATGTTTCATGTTCATGTTTGATTTTCTATCTCATCCCGGATGCCTCGGCCGTGCTTGTACTGGGACGATTGTGTGCTGCTGATTTCTCATGTGTGTGTGTGTGTGTGTGTGTGTGTGTGTGTGTCTCAGGATCTGTACTATAAGTCGTACGGTTGTGTGTGTGTGATGTTCGCGTCCGTGCCGGACTTTAAGGAGTTTTACACCGAGTGTGACATCAATAAAGAAGGACTGGAGTGTCTCCGACTTCTGAACGAGATCATCGCTGATTTTGACGAGGTGAATCGTCACATCTGATCTTAAATTCCCATCACATGATGATTTTCAACCCTCATAGTTCTTCTGTCACTCAGCTGCTGTCCAAGCCCAAGTTTAGTGGTGTGGAGAAGATTAAGACCATCGGGAGCACGTATATGGCTGCTGTGGGTCTGAGTGGAACACCAGGACAGGAAAATAACCAGGCCAGTGTTTACACACTGTTTCACTTCTAAAGTCTTAAACATCTGGTTCTGTTAGCATCTGTATACAACAATGTAAAAATACTTCATAATATATATTTCATAATGTATTAATCTGATCTTTTTACTGATGTTATTTATACACTTGTATTATATAGATGGAGTAAATATATAAATGTATATGATGCTCCTCCTGTTACTACTGACTACATAAATACAGTTTGTGACAAAATATTAGTTCTTATTTTTTACTTTATTTTGTAGTGTTGAGTCCCAACCACACCTGATACACTCACCCAAGAACAACACAGTAACCGTGTAGATCGTGAGGGGATGAATGAGAGGATGAATAAATGAATGAGAGGATGAATGAATGAATTAGAGGATGAATGAATGAGAGTATGAATGAATGAGAGTATGAATGAATGAATAAGAGGATGAATGAATGAATAAGAGGATGAATGAATGAATGAGAGGATGAATGAATGAGAGGATGAATGAATAAATGAATGAGAGGATGAATGAATGAATGAATAAATGAATGAGAGGATAAATGAATGAATGAGGATGAATGAATGAATGAGAGGATGAACGGCTGAATGAATGAGAGGATGAATGGCTGAATGGATGAGGGGATGAATGAATGAATGAGAGGATGAATGAATGAGAGGATGAATGAATGAATGAGAGGATGAATGAATGTGAGGATGAATGAATGAATGAGAGGACGAATGAATGAATGAGAGGATGAATGAATGAGAGGATGAATGAATGAATCAGAGGATGAATGAATGAGAGGGTGAATGAATGAGAGGATGAATGAATGGGAGGGTGAATGAATGAATGAATGAATGAGAAGATGAATGGCTGAATGAATGAGATGATGAATGAGAGAATGAATGAATGAGAGAATGAATGAGAGGATGAATGAATTAATGAGAGGATGAATGAATGAATGAGAGGATGAATGAATGAATGAGAGGATGAATGAATGAGAGAATGGATGAATGAATGAATGAATGAGAGGATGAATGAATGAATGAATGAGAGGATGAATGGATGAGGGGATGAATGAATGAATGAGAGGATGAATGAATGAATGAATGAGAGGATGAATGAGAGGATGAATGAGAGGATGAATGAGAGGATGAATGAATGAGAGAATGAATGAATGAGAGGATGAATGGATGAGGGGATGAATGAATGAATGAATAAATGAATGGGTGCTTTAGATCCTTCAATCTATTACAATCTAATCAGTCATGATTTACCACCAACTTCCGATCATCCTGATCTGATTTGTAGCGCACACACACACACTAGCTTGTGTGTGTGTGTGTACATGTTGTAAGTATGAGGGTTGTGTGTTGGCAGGACCGAGAGAGGCAGCAGGCACAGATTGGCATCATGGTGGAGTTTGCCATCGCTCTGATGGGGAAGCTGGATGGTATCAACAGACACTCGTTTAACAGTTTCAGGCTGCGAGTGGGTGAGTGCAGTGTACACACACACACACACGCGCGCGCGCACACACACACACACTGAACTCTTTTATTTATTAAACATTTATTAAACATAAGAAGTAGAGTAAAGATGCTCGATGGTGTGTAGTGATGATGATGATGATGATGATGGTTTGTGTTATAAAAAGCAGCTAAATTCATCATCAGTGAAGATTTTGACTCCTGATGGAAGTTTAAGTTTCAGGTTTAATTAATAAATAATTTCTGTATCTCAGGATTAAATGAAACGAGTCTGAAGCGCCTCTAATGTGCCTCATTTGCATGTTTGTGGTGTGTTTCTGCTGTAACGTTTCATGGTTTGGTGTTTAATGTGCTGAATAAGCTGCTCCTGACCACGTCTATGAATGATGGAAGGAAAGTGCCGGAACTTCATGCACACACATTTAATGCTGTTCTCTCCACTTTAGTGTAACTGTGAACATAAAGCTGACAGATAATAAAGCAGAAGTGTTTTAATTCATCCGCAGAGGTTTCATGTGGAATCTATTTTTGGAATATGTATTTATTTCTATTTAACACACACACACACACACACACACACACACACACACACACACACACACAGGTTTGCTGGCATCATCACGTGCACAATGAAACTGATTCATTAGTACAGAAGCATCTGCACACAGGAACAGAAGCAGATTAGCGTCTGGTTATTAAATCAAGAGACATTAGATTCAGTTCCAACATTTTGATGGCTGCTGATGTCATTAACACCCCCCCCCCCTCAGAAACATCTTAGATTTAACCCCCTCCAGCAGTGATATACACAATAGTGAACACACACCGGGGGGCAGTAGTGAGCACATCTTTCAATCACAAGCTCAGTTCTCTAACCACCAGGACCGGTTATAAAATAGTTGTACTAATATTTGTTGAGTTGTGTAGTTTGTAAGATGATGTGTTTGTTATATGTGCAGGTATAAACCACGGGCCGGTGATCGCCGGGGTGATCGGGGCTCGTAAACCACAGTACGATATCTGGGGGAACACGGTGAACGTGGCCAGTCGAATGGAAAGTACCGGAGAGTTGGGCAGAATCCAGGTATCAACATAAACATCTCATTCATATTTAATCTAATACATATAAATAAATAAAAGGTTCAATAAAAAGAAAAACATTCATCAAAATGTGAATAGAAAACATTAAATAATAAAGATTCGCTTAAAATATTACAAATAAATTGCTATTAAATATTAATATAAGTAATAACAAAGATATAACTATACAACATCATCTAAGCAGCACTTAACTCTTAATTTAGGGTCACAGTGGGACACACACTTTGTCGAATACACTAAACACCTGAACAGAATCCGTTTAGAACCTGAAACCTCACCAGACCCCAGCCACTTTGTAAAATGTTTGTACACCCCTAGAGCGATGAGAATGAACCCCCACCGTTCGTTTCAGGTGACGGAGGAGACGTGTGACGTCCTGCAGAAGTTGGGTTACTCGTGTGAGTGTCGGGGTCTGATCAACGTCAAGGGGAAGGGCGAACTCAAAACCTTTTTCGTGTGCACAGACTCTAATAAACAGCAGGGACTGGGACTGAGCTGAACACACTCGCCGACATTCACACGACCCTGAACAAACACTTTACATGATGGGGTTCTAAACCTGAACCACAGAACCTCACCACTCGATGCTGGATCAACAGAACCAATGTTTACCTTAAACGTTTCTGCACAGACCTGCACTGTTCTGAGATTCAACTTCATATCTGTTAGTTTACCTGCACAAAACATGAAGTTCATCTGCTTTTTATATGTAACATTGATGAAGGGTTTTGTCGGGGGCGGGGGTGTGTGTGTGTGTGTTGATCTGTGGCTTTTGAAGGACTGTTGTAAAACACTTGGGCTGTTATGGGAGGTTTTTGTGATGTAAAGAAAACACACCCAATTATTCCAGAACTTTATCATTCACATTATAAACTATAATGTGCATGAAAAAAAAAGATAAAAAACAAAACATAGAATAAAACTTATTAAATAATTATAATCATATTTAGCTTTGCTAACAACATCTTCAAAACGTTTTACAAGAATAAAATGATAAAAGATATTTTGTAGATGGTAAAATAAAAAGATTAAATAAAAGCTTTGGCATCATTATGAAGGTGCCGCCTGTCTCCTCTTCATGTCGTCTATTTATGTCTCACATTTTTACATTTATGATCCGGGCATTTTAGGATCATCTCTCTCTCTCTCTCTCTCTCTCTCTCTCTCGTATTATGTTCGTTGTGTAACTGATCTGACCTTTGACATCACAAAATCCTTCCATGTTAGATGGTGCTGTCGTGGTCTGTGTGTCTGGGATGACGCTTCAAACCACTAAATGTCGCCTGTGGAAGTGGAATTGATTCGTGTGTGTGTGTGTGTGTGTGTGTGTATAATGCAACAGTACAATCACTTTGGTAAAGAAACTTTGAACAAGATGGGTTTTGGTTCTGGATCTTTGAGTTTCGAGCGAGGCCCCGGTTGCACTCGTTCTTTCTGACGTCTTGTACCAGTTTATTTTGTATCGTTGTGTAAGAACGACCTGATTGAAGGAACATAAACCAGACTTGAACTTGATCTGGAAACCCGACTGAATTTTTACTCGCTTCTTATTTTATCGCAGCGTTTGCAGGTCAGATGATTCAAAGCTGCTGTATAAGATCATTTCAGAATAAAACAATATTTCCATGCTGCAAGTGTAATCATCATGTTGTTCTCCTCGAGTTTAGCAACATGCAGATGCTTTAATATTATTATTGCTCTTGTATCGGTTTCATTTTATTTATTATTATCTTTAGGTTTTAAGTGTCTCTGCATTAGTCTGATTTTTAAGGTCTCAGCTGGTAAAAGGCACATTTTACACTTGATTGCATTAAATTTCCTACTTTTTATTGTGCTTATTGTTACACCAGGATCTTAAAACTCAACACCAGTAGATGAGGGGATCGGGGATTAAGAGATGGTTTAAAGACGTTGAGTTTCAATGTGGATCTTTATTTTAGTTCTGATTTAGATTTATAGTCTGAAAAGGACTGAAATATTGTATATTTTTATATTTTTTATATTATATTTTATTATTATATCTTTATTATAAATAACAAAAAAAATTCAGTTCTCAAAACCTCACTGCAGTTTCACTTCATGTTTTCTTTTTGTGGTTTGTTTAATAGGATTTTAACATCATTATTCATTGCAAGTTTCATCAGATCAAAACGAGTTTATACACACACAGTTTCCATCTCCGTATTAGCTGTATGTTTTTGGACTTTATGGAAACCGGAGTACCCAGAGTAAAACCCCACTGATGCGGGGAGAACTGCTGATGCTTTTCTGCTGTTTTTTATAAGAGATGTTTTCTCACCCCGATGATCTCGGCTCACGCTGAGCGAGAGAACGATGGCAAAACAAACTGGCTGCAAATTCATAAGATACATTAAACATTAGATATATATTTTATTTTCTCCTAATTCAGCACAATCTACTGGAATTTATTGAACCCGGGACCCTGTTGTGAGGCGACACACACAGTGATTTTACTAATCTAGTATTTGAAAGCCACAACTGACACTGGGGCATTAAACCAGTGACCCCCTGATTACCGGCATCTTCACTCTGAAACTACGCAGGAATGAGGATGAATCTTCTGTGTGTGTTAAACGGTGCTGCAGTCGAATGGTTGTTTTTTCTCTCCACAAGCCTGGTTGTGTTGACACAGCTGCTTCAGAGCTGAAGAACTCTGGACATTCCAGACCTGAGACCTGCTGTGTTCAACTGTGTTACAGAATCAACCATCAGCAGAAATATTACAGTTATAACTAGTCTGAGTTTGGCTTGATGCTTTTATTTGATCAGGTTTTTACTTTTGTGGGTCCAGAAATCACTAATAAACCAAAACAGGCTCTGAGAACATCACAGCTCCTCTAACAGATTCCAGAGTCTGTGGGGTACAGAACAGGATGTTTAAAACCAGTACTAGTTTAAAATAGGTCCGTACAAGCTACTGCAGGGTGTGTATGTGTGTGTGGCGGGGGTTAAGCACCAAGTCTAAAATAGATCAGTACTAAACTACCCGGTTAATAAGCTAATGCAGGTTGAGGAACGAAAGTTGTGAGTTCGAATCCCAATTCATTAAAAAGAAGAAATAAATGATCTGTGTTGTACCTGTATGGGCTTGTGTGTAACACTACTGCCCTCTATTGTCTGCAACTGTCCATTACAGTGTCACTAATACAACACACGCTCTTTTCTGACACACAAGATTAACAGTAAAATATTACGACGTCATATTAGTCATGTTTAACTAAGCAGCGGGATTTTCACATGTACAGTTTCTTTAGTGATTTAAAGATTATTATTAACAATAATGTCCTTCATAGATTCTAGTCTTTACGTATATTCACCGCTAGATGGCGGTAAAAGCGCGCTGTAAAAGTGTTCGCCGAAAAACCAATCCAGAGGAAGAGTATGGACTAGTCCATTATTTCCAAAATGTTAGTTTTGTGTTAAAACATATTTAACATCTTAATTGTACAAATATTCATAATTAATGTCGTTAAACACGAGCAATAATGGAATAAACATCGATGTGTTGAGAAATTAACTCTAAAAACGAGGTCGTATTTTTATCCTGTAGTGGACCTGCCTGAACAAAATGGGTGTGTTCCAAATCAGAGAGAAGTACGCTAGTTTGTTTTTGTGTATTATTTCATATTTATTCAAGAAACATTTTCCCGTGTTATTGTAATATTGTTTATATTGATTTGATTTAAAATGATGATAAATGACTTGAAATGTGGGTGAATTTAACGGAGAAGTTTGTTAGTTTGTGTGTATGAAGTGAACATTAGTAGGGAGCTCGGTGGGATTTAGGACACAGCCAGTGTTTCTTTCATTCTCTACACATTTCAAATAGAATGGAGAATAAAACGAATAAAGAACAGAGATATGACCGACAGCTCAGGTAATAATGATTTATTTTAATGACTATTATTATTTTACTTTTATTTTAAACAGCTTTATTTCTGAAAGCTGCTTTATTTTTCGTTTTATACCAAAAACAAGTCGCTTTTTGATGAACTTGGTCTCGTCTCTTCTGCTTTTATCTGTTTATTTATTATATTAAATGACTATTTAAACCACGTCTTTATTGTTGTGCAATTTAATAATGAACATAGTGTTCGGTTTGATGATAAAATATGTGGGATTTTGTTGGCTGTTACTGTATTTAGCTCACTAATGTTTTATAATCTGAAATATTTCATCTATAAAAGATATAAAAGACAAATTAAAGTGTTTATTAACAGTTAAAAGTTTAATACTTTATGTTCTCGTTTATTCTCAGTGAATGTGACTAAATTCCCGGAGTTTATAGAAATAAGTTTAGTTTGACTGCACCATGGAAACCATTCTGACGTCATAATGATAAATTGTAATTATTGTTTATTCATTATAATTTGGGGGCATTTAATCAGAGACTGAATGAAAATTCTGCTTCATCTGTGACCATTATTGGATCCGTCCATCATCTAATATTACCAACACAGGCCGTGACACACTGGGTGAATACACTAAACACCACAACAGGTCAGCAGGGTCTGTTGCAGGGTACACACACACACACACACACACACACACACACACACACACACACACACACACACACACACAC
>JAOTRQ010065697.1:0-13021 GCA_028565875.1 Hoplisoma paleatum
CATTTATACAGGTGTTTTTATACAAATTAACATTTATACAAATGTTAAAGTTTAATGCGAGTTTGTCTGCTTTTTTTGCTAACTATCCGGTCACATCCAGTTCAGGGCAAGCAGACAAACTCGCATTAAACTTTAATATTTGTATAAATGTTAATTTGTATAAAAACACCTGTATAAATGTGTGTGCCACTTTTGCAACTCCTCAGTATAAGGGGGTAATACCCAGTGTAACCTAGTGGGTAAAGCTTTGGGCTATGAACCAGGCTCTGCTTCCACAGCCACCATTTCAACTGTTGTTATTCAGGCAGCAAGATCCCGTTTGCTCCAGGGGCGCCGAACGTTGGCTGAACCTGCGCTCTGACCCAAACTTCCAGACAAGTCGGGGTATGCAAGGAGAAACATTTCGTTGTACTGTACATCTTTAAATGTGTAATGACAAATAAAAAGCAATTTGATAAGAAAAATAGTTACTGACTTTCCTAAATATCACTAGAAGGGAAAGAAAAGCACCCTAATGTTAAAATTACAAATGAACTTTGAACATATGAACAATTTCTGTTATCTTTGAAAAGGCAGTCACTTCTCAAAATAACTTCATGACTTTAATGCTTTTTATTAGGGTTGCACCGGAAAGTACATGTTTAATATCTGATCTATTTCGCAATAGCACATCATTATAGCAACTATGGCTTTAAAACACCGCTCTACATATTAGACTGATACCAATAAATTAAAACCTGAATTTGAACTCGTTGAAGCTGTTTATTGGAGGTGATATACGAGTGTTACTGACTGAATTTTAAGGCTGATTTCTATTAGGGTTGCACCGGATGGTACTTTTTTTGATATCCTGCCGGAATCGGAAAGCACCGGATCTCTGAAGCACTATCCTGCTGGAATCGGAGAGTTTGTGCTCAGATCTATTTTGTAATAACACCTCATTATAGGAAGTATGGAGAATTCTAGATAGGCGACAAACCGCCTATTATTGGAAATATTGACCAATTATTGCGGGGAACTAACAATGATGCTGCTGAATCAGGGACTAACAATGATGCCGAATCAGGGACTAACAATTATGCTGAATCAGGGACTAACAATAATGCAATAACTAAACAAATATCAATAAATTATCACAGTTCAGTTTCAGTTGTAACTTCAACTTTCAAAGTTTAGTTTCCAAATGTTACTTTCTTAAAGTATATATATATATATATATACATACACACAAAAACAACAAAACTGTGTGAACAACTCAATCACTTTTGTCCAAACCAAAAAAGAACGGAGTAAAAAATAAGCAGAGATTGATGTGAAGTTACAGTTTTACTTTTTTACAGTTTTACAGCTTTAATCACTTTTTTCTCTCTACATCGTTTTTCCTTTACAGTTTAAAAACACGCATTATGCTAATTAGGCGATGACGTCGTTCTACTTCCAGCGATTTTTTGGAGAGTAAATAACGACTTTTCTTACTGAGAAGTTACAACAGTGGTACACACACATTCATGCAGTTTAATGTTTAAGTTTAATACGAGTGTGTTTTTACACGCGTGAGTGTGTTTGTGTTCGTGTGTTTGTGTGTGTGTGCGCGCGCACTGGCAAGTTTGTGTCTGTGTTTGTTAATGCCACATAAAATAGAACATAAATAGTACGAAACACAAACAAAACACTTTAATCTCTTTTCCTGCAATATTTCCTTCATTTCGAAACTTCTGTGCTTCTGTGTTTCTCTCTGCACTTTTTGCGCACCGTTCGCAACCTGATCACTTTTTAAAAAAAAGCTTAAAACGTGCCGACTAATTCGTATTTTGTTCAAAAAGTCAAGTCAACTTTATTTATATATAGTTGTGTATTTATATATAGTTGTATATTTATAAAGCGTTTTTACAGCAGATATTGTCTCAAAGCAACTTTACAAAATATAGAAGCAACAGATACACAAACTGAACTGATCATGTGACGATTATTGACCGCAAATTATCCGACTGGAAGCAACCCTACTTCTGACAGACTTTGTCAGATATGCACCCTTTTATGGATTTAGGTTGCTTGCTATCACTTTAATGAGTAAACAATGGTAAACAATAATAAAATTAGCATCAATTTATAACAGCAGACATCTTAATAGTGTAAGATGTACTACTAATGCAAGCTGTGTTTTTCAAGCGCAGATGGCTTCTGAAAGCAGCTATTTTAAAGCAATAGAGAGAGGGAGCCAAAACAAAACATACAAAAGACACAAATACTCAGGTAATTCTAGTAAGTTCTATTCAATGAACTATTTGTTCACTTCAAAGGAATCTATTATCTTATTCTGTCTCTTGAAAAAATAGTGGCTCTCTTAGCTTGAGAACATAAAAACCCAGTTTGTTCTTTGTTCCAGCTGTTAGGAAAACACAGAAGGGTGGATCAATTCAGCTAGAGATTCAGAAAATAGTAAAAGTGGATATTTGTTTATGACTTTTCTGTTCTCAATTAATAGCGCAGTAAAATCAAAATACTACAACGATAGCTGTGGTGTAATACAGAAGTGTTTCACTGGGAATAACATTAACCAATTTGCCCTCTCTCAAAACTCTTTTATCAAAGTGTTATGGAATGCCGAAATGATCGACATTTCAAATGATGTTAAGAATGTTCCCCAAGGTCCAGCCACAACTGAACATGATGCTCAGTTTCAAAAGTTTTTGATGGTTTTGAAGGTAGGGAACCTTTCCCTTCCAATTGTCGTAGGATATTCTCTCTGGCATTTGGTTAGTGACCTAATTGCTATAGCAGCACCCAAATACTATGTTTTGTTTATACCTTTGCTCTGTGTTGTACACTGTCTGGTTCTGCATAACGCACACACATACATATAAAAAAAACACTTGAATGATTTACATTTCTGTGTACTAGACGCAAGACATCTGCACTGTGAATAAATTCACTGCCACAACACTAGAGGGTGGTGAGTTTCTTCAGGGTTTTGTCGCATTTGTGTATAGCAACAAAGCAAGAAAGGTTGTTGTTGTAAATTTCAGAGGATTCTTATTGAACGACGGATGTTTTTAAATGTTGGATCATAAACAAAACATCATAAACACAAAGGCACCACAATATGCTATGGGTAACTACTTCAACAACAAGGTCGTTAAAGATTGTTAAGATATCTACACTTCCATTGTTTAGATAGCTACAGTGCTCCCCCTTGTGGTCTGCGTCGTTGTTAACCCCAAATATTTAGCATATTTTCAATCAGATGTATAAATCAGTTTTAATAGCATGGTTTTGCTTGCTTTAAGATCACACACACTAGTGCATGTTGTAAACCTTCATCTGCCACAGTGTTAATCACACACACATACACACACACACACACAGACACACACACAAAATGTAGAACACCATGAACTACAAATGATTATTACACACACAGACACCACATCCAAACACAATGCAGAACATCTTCACATGCACACTCATACATCTAGCCGCAATGTCACCCACAAGCACGCACGCTCACACACCATCACTACTTCACATACTCCTTTATTAGCAGCCCGACTGTAAATTCAGCTCACAAGTTATAAAAATAATGCTTACTACAGCATTTTATAACACACCATACTGCACCCCTCCTCCCACCACACACACACACACACACACATGACATGCCTGTCGCAGTGCTAATCACTATGCGATGCACCTGCGCCGGGCAGTGATGGAGAGTGAACCATTAGGTTGCATTTCAAAAGACATTCTTGATGCCTGATTAAAATCATACCAACCTGATGGACCAAGAAATGAGCATTTTTAGGGTTTACGGTTTCTGTGTAATTGTTTATTAACATTTCACATTCGGATAGCAATCAAGTGCCTGGTCAACAATCCTGGTCATGTTTTATTAAGCAATCAATAAAAATGTGAATCCTTCCGTCACCATAGCAGATCATGGTCAGGTTTGGGATTAGCACTAAAACACAGCTATGACTGATCTTGTCATTGGTTCAATACAGTGAACTTATATCCAAATTATAGCTAATTTGTCTTTTACATGCTAGAGACGCAGACTGCTTCTAAGCTAGCTATAGGGGCAGCAGTGGCCTGGTGGTTAGATACCGACAGCCTTTTAATCTCTAGTCTAATACCTTAACCACTGAGCAATCACCGCTCTTCACATGCACCAATTTATTTGATTGATTTGTTAAGTCATATATTTTGTTGTTTAGCCTTAATTTCATCAGCATAGAATCTGCAATTTTTGAAACATATCTTGACATTTTCGTGAGCATTTAGTCACTAGACACCATAATAGAGGATCACAGTGAATATGAAAATGTCAAGATATGTTTCAAAAATCAAAATACCCAGATACTATGCTCCCAGTGCGATGGGTGTGTCAGTGCTATATATAGAATAAAAAGAAGCTACGAAACACAACACAGCTGACCTTAAAAGTAGAATGTGAATCTAGAACATCCAACAATGGTAATCGGTTTTATAACAAACACAACAAATATAATCTGTCTTATGACCCACCTCTCTTCATATCCACAATATTGGTTCAGAGTTTTCCAAACTCACTAACCTGAGTCCTTATGTTTAAGCTGCAATAGTATTAGAATAGAATAGATATCCTAGGAATGCCACATGGTGCAAATTAACCAAGTTGTATTTATAAATTGGGTATGGCTTTACCTATGAGGAGGGATCTGAATCCATATAATATCAGTAAGAATTGCTCAATAGTCACACCAATTTTTCATTTTGTTTGAGATGTTAAACCAGTAAGGTCTTTGACTTAGACAACACTAGGATTCAAAAAGCTCACTAAAACTGACACACCTTAAAAGAGCTCGACGTGGTGTGTTTGAGCAGAGCTTAGATCAATAAAGACTTTATTATTTGAACCAGGCTTATTGTGCTAGCTCACATAAACACTGCTTCACTTTGGTTGTGCTTTAGATTGTCAGGATTCATGTGCATCGACTAAGATTATGTTTTAAAGCAGTCTCTATATTTGTAATACTTTGTATTTTCTACTTCGACCCCATGCATCATCAACAGCTGATTCATACACTGTGTTCCAAATTATTATGCAAAAAATGTTTAGGAGTGATAAGGTAAGAATCTTTTGTCATTTAAACTCATGGATGGTGATGAGTGTCAGGGCTCTTTATATCACTGAAAGCAATTGCAGGCACCTGTGCTAATTAGTTTGGCAGGTGTGTCCAATTAAAGGCAAAACTACTTAAAAAGACTGTTCCACATTATTAACCCTTTCACTCCCAGCATTTTTCCCGAAAATCATACAGTGTTGTAAAAACTTCTACATTCTTTACTACTTTTGCGAACTGTTCGGTTCAGTAACGCCTCCTTTCACAAAGGTAATTGCCCATGCTTAGAAATCAATAGCGGGTTCACCCGCACTTGGTATTGTGGTGCGAATCATTACCGCGGGTTAACCCGCGCTTGGGAGTCAAAGGGTTAAGCAGCCGACATTTCAGCCAAAATGGCAAAGAAAAAGGATGTCGGCTGCTGAGAAGCAACAAATTGTGGAGTGTTTAGGTCAAGGCAAGATTACAAACAACATTGCTAAGACACTTCATCATGATCATAGCACAATTAAGAGGTATGTAGCTGATTCAGAGCACACACGTGTGCTTAAGCCATCCTGTCGAGCTCCTCTATCCACTGCACACAAGCAGAAACGGCACCAGTGGGCCAAACAATACATGAAGACAGACGACAAATTCTATACAAATACTTCAAAACTGTTTTGTTCTCTGATGAGTGCCATGCAATGCTCGATGGTCCAGATGAATGCAGTGGAGGATGGCTGGTTGATGAACACCCCATGCAAACAAGGCTATGGCGCCAACAAGGAGGAGGTAGAGTAATGTTTTGGGCTCCGTGAAGAGGCAAAGATGACCTCCATAATGTATTTGGAGTTTCTCAAACAGCACTTCTTGCCATGGTTCAAGAAGAAGTACTGTGTATTCCGCAGCAAGATAATTCATGCATGATAACGCACTGTCATGCTGCAAAGAACACATATGCATCTCTGGCTACTATGGCCATAAGAGGGGACAAACTTATTGTGTGCCCCCCATGCTACCATGACTTCAACCCCATTAAGAACCTCTGGAGCATCATCAAAAGGAGTCTTTATGATGGTGAGAGGCAGTTCACATCCAGCAAAAGCTCTGGGGGGTATTCTGTCCTCATGCAAAACAATTGAAGCAGATACCATCCAAAACCTGAAAAATTCAATGGGCACGAGAGTTCAGAAGAACAGTTCTCTTATACACTGTTGAGTTATAATAATATGACTATTTGGTAATATGAACTCTTAAGGAAAGTCACATTTCATTAAATGGTTTGGTGCAATATTAGGCGCTCGTGGTAATCCAACCCCTGGTTGAAAGAGTATGAATAAGACTTCTGAGTACTACCTAGACCACCTAATTCCCAAGAACCTCATACCTCCCCAGAAGCTGTGTAATGCACTGCAGTCAGTATGGCTCCAAGTGCCAGTGTAGAAAACTACCAGGACAATATTAAGTTACTCCCAGCTCATCTAGATATGATCCATGACTCATCAGAATGATGGTAATAATAATCTGGCTCGACAGTGTAAATTTATGTGTAAAAAAACTAACTGAAAGGAAAAGAACATACCATTTGGATGGGAGTTTTGCAGAGGTCTCTTTCTGTGACAAGCCTCTCCTGATCCGTGACATACAGGCCCTTCTGAGCGAGGGCCTGAATGACCCCGTTGTGACCCAGAAGGGGTCGTGCTGCATCACTGCGCAGGATCAGACTTCCGGCTCTGCAGTAGAGCTCAGCTGACAGAAGCAGGGACACAACCGGAGGCTTCAGGTGTTCTTGCTCATACTGATCCTTATAAAATGGCTTCTCCAGTTCAACTGGGATACAGTCTATGTAAAGAAAGAGGAAAAATAATAGTTAATAAGAAAGATGGTTTGGTCCATCCTAAAAAGTTTTTTGTAATTCACATTAGCTCATGTTGATGCAGAGATATGTTCAGCTGTTATTACAAACTATACTTTTATATTCATCCCCTTTTTCTTCTGGAATTGTAGTGTTTTATTTTTACTACGTCAACCACCTTAGAGAGAAAACCCTCTTCTAGAGGGTTATAGAGTCATGCCCTGATCTATGTGCTTTTCCCCAGGACCATTAATCAGCTCATACTGATCCTTATGGTCGTAGCTGTGTCAGTTACAAGAAGTCCCTATCTGGCTAAATGCTCAACCTCTAAATAAATGATCAGGGTCAAATGAATGCTGCTCAGCCCACAGTTCTAAGTAGGCGACATGCCAGCTCAGATGTAAACATGTGTTTTACCAATGTGCCACTGGAGGATCTAACAAGCAATCATTTAACAAGCAACCACACAGCCATAAATAACTTTTCAGTAATATCAAGATAAGCTTTTTCATTTACCAATTCCTTTTCTTTTAACGCAACAATTAGGCACAGACCAAAAAAAAAGCTTGAACAAGGTGAGCCTCCCAGCAAAACTAAGCTTATCACTCATGTAAACATGAATTCCATGAACCGCCTACTTTGTCAATTAAATTTGAAATCATTTAAATGACCATTTAACTAAATAAACAGTTGAATTAGAATTTGTTTTTGTTTTATAGAATGTAACTCATACACATATTTTGATGTACTTTCATTTATATGTATACAAATATTCATGAAGAGGTACTTGTTATATTTTGTATTGCAGCTGTTGACTACACGAGTGCATTAACTGTAAAAATTTATGAGGAGCAAGTGAGCACATATCGATAAATGCTTAAAGACATAATGTGTCAGAATTTATGGCTACTCTAAAGCCTCAGTGCTAAGCAAAACACCCATGTTGCACAACTCTGTCATTAACCGAAGCTGTAACACTTACATTGATCCATATGCACGGACTGCAGGATAGTCGTGTTTAGTGTACTAACACTAACACTAACACACACACACACACACACACACACACACACACACATACGCACATGTACACGGACACACCTCCATTAATGCTTAATAAAAGTAAAATACATGTAATTACATTAAAATTTACTCTTGAAACAACATATCTGCCCCTGTAGTTGGTTAAAGGTGGTTTTACATTCCTTGTGGGTCTCTACTGCGCCTATAAACAATGTAAGTTTGACTAAAATCCATCCATCCTTTTTCTCTAAATAATTTTAAATTGCTGTCTTTGTTTGTTTTGATTTCTGCTGTATTGTAACATAATAACTACCTGATTTGCATTACTGTAGAACCTCCTGGGTACCACCCACTAGATTACGCAAGGTTTTGCTATTTGGTCTTCTCATACGTTCTTCCTACGTACAATGTGGATAAATATTGTAAGATAATATTTACAGACAAAAACAAGTCCCACATGAAGCTTTGTGTTGTTCGCTACAAAACACAAAATCTTACACATTCTACCAACAGAAAACATAACTGTATGCCTCTGTCTTAGTTTCAAAGACAGTGTCCCAGATCTCTATGATTTTTTAAAAACATTACAGCAGGTTTGGGGTCTTTGGCTATAAACAGCTTGATTATACTGCAGGAAGAATCTGTACCTTCTGTACCTGTTTGTGGTAGGTCAACAGATGATCTGTAAGTACTTTAGAGTTTTGTGTTTCGATCTGGGCTGAGCTAACACAAGCTAACTGCTAGTTTAGTGTTATTTAACAGTATAACTTTATTTATGTAGCGCTTTTTACAATAGCCATTGTCTCAAAGTAACTTTACAAATTACAGGACAAACAGATACAAAAACCTTTGTTAAGCAAACCTTCAAACCTACTATTATCAATAGAAGGCTTCTATTCCCAATTCAAAATGCAAAGCACAGCTAGTTGAGTAGTTTTATACCTCGATAATTTCTGAATGTAACTTTTTTTGAATCTGTTTTCATATTTATTAAACTAATAAATAACTATTATTTTATTATTGTAACACTATACTATCTAAAAACAAAATCTATTTGAAAAACTGCTGGAACATGTACAAAAAATATGATCCTAAAAATTAGGAAGTGAACACACACCACTTCTAAAGAAACACACATTTCCTGTACTTGATCCTTAAGAGCATTTTCCCTTTGTGTTTGTCAGCTTTGGGAAAAGAGGGACAGGAAATGGCTCCATCCGGAAGCAAGGAACATACAAAGGCTGCAGCAACATTCCTCTCAATGTACAGCTAAAGACCAGATATGGATAATTTGATATAAATAAAATTCGATTGATGTAAAAAAAAAGTAGACTAGTAGTACAAATCACAGTCCAGATATTCATGTACGGTAAAAACTAGAGAATAATAAAATAGTGACCAATAAATTGTCACAAATTAATTTTAACATGCTGTTAGTCATATTGTGTACTTTTCTGACCACTCCCAGGCAACAAATGTCTGACATTGGTTGAAAGAGCATGACAAGACAAGAATTTATTCATTTTACAGACTGCTATTCTTAGCCCTTTTCTACCCAACCATCACCAACACAAAATAGATATATCTATCTACGTATATCTATATACTGTCAATAATAAGTATACTAATGTTAAGATTGAGAATATATTTAATACTTAAACACAACAAAGTAAATACACAACACATATTTGGGCACAATCATTCTAGCTTATTTTCATTATGAATCACAAGATATTTGGAAATAAATAGAATCAAAACAATCAATTAATCAAAACAATCAGTATTAATATGTTGCATTCATATATTGCATTATAGACAGACTTTATATTTATATTGACAATTATTATATCTAACAAACCAGCAGGTTCTCTTGTCCTATCTGTGTCTCTTGTCTCTTTCATGTCTTCTGTAGTATTGTGTAGTACTTGTATAGAATTTGTCTTGTTTAGTATTATTCTGTTAATCTATCACTGTTAAACATATACGGCCGGAAAGTAACTTAATTTAATTTCTCTATATGTCCTGTACATATTCAAATTTTGACAATAAAACAACTTGAATTATCATTTGCATTTAAGGCCTGCTTCTGATAAAAGGTGGAAATGCACAAATATATCAGTCTGATGCCATACTGATTCTAAATGATCCAAAATACTGAATATTTTAAATAGATTCACAAAAATATGAACATGCACAACACTGGAAGTTGTTATTTACTGGTGGTCATAATACATTCTAAATTGTTACTTGTTAGAAATAAAAAGTTGTGTCCACTTACCTTTGACTAACAATATCAGACTAGTGTTATTGTTTACTTAATGCAGTAGGGTATATACATACAAACAATTTGCACTTAAATCTGTATGCCCATTGTTTTACTTCAGTAGGGACAAATAATTAGGTGGCTCCATGCTTCATAGGGCCTAAGATTTTTTTAAACAGACAGATGAAAAGACATCTGGTCAGTTAAACTTTAAACGGGATCATAAAGTATCTAAATAAAGTAGGACAGTAAAATATAATGAAACTTGCAAATAAAAATGTTTTTTTACATTTGACTGTAGACAGAATGAGCATGATATTCTTTATGTTGTCATTTATTAAAGTCTTTGAAGAGCAAAGCTAGACAGATGAGTTCCAGTTGTTCGAATGTGTGATAGAATTATTAAATTGTTTGCATAAAATGTATTTTTCAGTACACAATATTGTTACAGTTTCAAATAAAACAGGCATTAGGAGGCAGCAGTGCCTGGAGCAATGAGCAGCCCTAGCCGCGGCACCTGTGGAAAAGTTAAGGGTTTGATAGGCGCAAGTCAGTTGAAAGACTTGCTCGAGGCCAGGGCATGAAGGTTTTAGATGACCCCATGTTCAATAAACAATATATTAATAGGGCTATTAATAATGTTCCACTCTGACCAAGAAACCCAGGACAACAGATCCCCATCCCCCCTATCAACGAGGTTAATGGGTGCTTTGCTCAAGGACACTTCAGTCATGGCCTGTTGATTCAAACCTGCAACCTTCTGATCCCAAACACAGTTCTCAAATCCCCAGAAGTCAGCTGCCCAGTTTTGTTTTCCTTCGCCAATCACTGCAATACAAAGTTGCATTCACAAAAGATTTTGTTAAACTGAAGCGGCATCAAAATAAGTTTTCAGGCATCACAAACTGTGTTGTGATGCTCATTGTACTGCCTGTGATTCTGTGTATTGTGGTAAGATGAGCAGTCCAGATAATGTACAAAAGAAATTGAAACAACATGCTCAAGACCAAAAGACTAGTATGACCATCCAGACAAGGTATTTGATGGTGTTGGTCAGTGATCTGAGAAAACTTACATTTATCCAATTGTAGCATTCATGCAAAAACTTACTGCACTTGTAAGCTATGTAAGCTGCACTTACATAGGCAAAGTCAAGGATGACTAAAATACTTATTAGTATTAGACTGTAGTTAATTAATAACAGAGCTTAGTTTCATCCTCAGGTGGATCCCCACCTTATAGCTGGTCTCCTAGCAGATTATTCCACTTATTTGCCACTGCAAACATTTTTAAATTACTGCCCCAAGTGTTTCTGTTTTTAACAGACCTGTCCAACATTTCCCACAATTTCATTTTAGCTTACATGTACATGCCAAAAAAGATTGGTCCTATGTTGGTCCACCAATAAAACTTTCATCTAGCTCACATAAGACTCTGAACAGAGACAGTGAAGTAATGAAAATGTGGCTGCCAGAATACAACCACAACCTCAATGATTCAGTATTTCGAGCACTGACTACTGTACAGAACTTACAGTTGGTCCCACTCCAGCATAAAATCCAAGACATAAGAATCCTATAAACTTTAGAGCATCCAGATGGCTGGTCATGAACTTTTTGGTTATCTCAATCCCCAATTAACCATTTCATTAGAGACTGTGCCAATTTGTGCCCCATTGGAATCTCGTATGCTGAACAGCCAGCTGATCCTGAAAGTTGTAAATAGACCTGGCTTTTAAACAGGCACAAGAACAGAACTTTTTTCAAGATGCTGAGACAAGTGTGCAATTGTATGTATTTTACATAAAAGATTTAAAACAGCTTTAGCAGTGGTTGTGTCTCAAATACCAATCTTGTTTACAAGATTTTTGCATACTTTTGCCCATACATTGTGTCTAGCTGAAAATGTGTGATGTAATTACTTACACCCACGTTACATTGCTAAACTTAACCCTGACTAGATGGAAACATGTGAGGCAGCTCCTTTAATGACCTCACACAGACGCCTACTAATACAATTCCGGCCCTCCTGTTACAGCACACTTCATAGGAGTTCTCTGTCATACTTATGTGAACCTTTCTACAACATGGCACCACTCTACGGGTGGTAATTCAGCAGGTTTGTAATTCAGCATCTAAAAATGAGATGAAAACATCTATCCCTCTGCGAACAAAATCAGACAAATTTTCCAAACTAGAAATTTGTCAAGACAATTGGACATTTGAAGCAATAAAGTCCAATTATTTAATGTTATTTTTTTGTACACATCTTTACCAGGTCTTCTAGTAATTACGGACTGCATTTGCATCTAAAAAATCTTATGTTAAAAATGTCAGTGTTATTCCACCATTATTAAAATTCACCAACTCTATTTCAATTTGATTTTACTTTAAAAACATTAACTAACTGTCAGAAAGACTGGAGGTGGTTATAAATATTCATACTGTTCCAGTGTAGCTTTATTTTACATCAACTTTCCATAATATATTTTTTCCATTTTAGCAGAAAATACTCCTATAAGCAAATGTGTATTAAATGTCATTGAATTGGCATTCAATGAGTACAAAACTATGCACTCGTGATCACGTTGCTCAGGATGTGCAAACTATAACCTCGTCCTTTTCCACACAAAAAAAACATGTTTATATACATCTGTTTATCACATTCATCATAGGGGCGAGACTATCCTGTGTGCTGATGGTGCTAAAAAGTACTATATATATATATATATAGCGCTCTGACCCCAACTTTCAGACAAAAAAAAAGTTGGGATATGCGAAAACCTGCAATTTCCCC
>JAOTRQ010065707.1:0-13020 GCA_028565875.1 Hoplisoma paleatum
ATTTTTAGTGAAATGGTTGGTCGTTATCCGAATTGGACGCTATCAGGGGCGTTCGTTAACCGAGGTTCCACTGTATAAAGAAAATCCTGAAAGTCTTCTGACTATTTGAATTAGTAAAATTGTTGGACAGTGAAGATCAGAAAAGTTGGGGGGGGGTGATTTTACATTTAGAAATTGTTGTATTATTTTATTTTAATATATTGTGTTTCTGTTCTGGTAGGATTGTGGAAACTTTGGATTCCGTTTGCAACAACCAGTAAACACTGATCTGCTTGGATTGCACCTCATGTTGTTTCTTGCACAAATCAAACCTGAGAATGATTACATGAATTTTTACATGAACCTTGCAATCACCAATGCTTTGTTTTTTTACAATTCTTTTTATGGTTAAGTTTTAAAGATTTTTTAAAAGACTTTTATTTTTGGTTTTGTCACTAATACATATATTAGGAATTGTAATGTGTGTGCACATGTATGTGTGAAAGCTTGTTGAGCTTTCTGCTTCTTCAGTGATTTAATCACTCCCTGTGAATATATCTTTAAATCACTGTCCTGCTGATAAATATACCAATGTTCTAGTTACCTTGTTCAAAATAGTCAAGTAAAAATGTTTTGGGTGCTCGACTTGTTTTATCGTTTTGAGTAAATTGTTACTGAATAAAAATCCATAAAAATACATCGTGTATGATGAGTAAACACAGTAAACCACATAAATAAAGACTTGGTAACCTTAAAGCCTGAGGGAGTAAAGTTGTGACATATTGATAACTAAAATCCATGTTCATGTTCATTTTGGTTCTAAGAATTTTGCATTTTGGTTCTTAGAATCGGGTAACATCTGGCAGATTTATGGAAAAACATGGATTGTTAATAGACGTAGAAAAAAGACAAACATAAACCAAAATGTTTAATGTGCAAATTGCCACTTGAACTGTAAGACTTGCTTTGATCATTAAAATAAATCTTTAACACTTGTGATGGTTTTCCCTCACCATGATTTAAGGCTTTTTATTCTTGTTCTTTTTAAGTACTTTAAGTAGTAAGGTAACTCAGTTCAGCTTTCAGCTCTAAAACTGAATCTTAGCTGTTTCCTTCAATGGTTGTGTTTGATTCTTCAGAAAGGCCCAGACATCTTCTGTAAAAGCACACAAACAGCAATTTAACTTCAAGCAGTTAACAGTCCTAACAGTTAGGACTTAGAGGTAATATTACAGAAGTCAGAAGTACATTGTTTTATAATTTTACATTTCTGAACGGGATGTTTCACAACTGTATGATCTGGGTATGTAGTATTTCGGGTGCAGTATGTACCTGTACAGATGCCTCTTTGCAGTGAGGAGGCTGATTAGTTCTGCAGCATCAGTGTTGCAGTTGAATTGGGTTTTTATCTGGATCTTTAATTTTCTTATGGTGTCTTCTAACGATGAAATACTTTCCTGAATAAAAAAGAGGAGCTATTCACTCACCAGTTCTTACCCCTTAACCCTTAAACATTGATTGGTACGATTGTATTCAGTCACGATTGCACATTGTTTCATTACCTTGTGCTTAGTGAGTTGTTCTTTCGTCTCAAGCTCCATCAAATAAAATCTGTTACTAAGTTTGTCTCTTTTTAGCGATAAATGATATGTTTCCTCTTTCAATGGATTCAGTTGCATAATTAGGTCCTCTTTGAGCTCTTGGTTCTTTCTGAGAGCTCCATCGCTTATGTGTTTTCTCTTCATGAGTGCCATAAGCCTTGGTTCATACCTGTAACACATTAGAAATGTTTTGCATAAAATCTGTAATGTTTTTTTTACTGGTGCAAACTTAATGTGCACCGATATATGTGCACCAGTTCTGGATGATTAAAGTCACCACATGTGCGCAACGTTCATATATAATAAAATAATAACATGAATATTAGTACTATTAGCAAGTCTATTAAACCATTACAGTTTTTTTTAAAACATAAAACTAATTGTTTGTGTCCCGACAGGATCTGAAACTTAAAATTGATTTAAATTCATTCTACATCATCATGAATAACAGTTTCAAGGCAGAAAGGTTTAGGTTTAGTCTCTCACCACTGCTGCAGGTTGATCATAGATGACTTTGTGTTTCGTTCGAAGACAATAGAATAACGTCTACAGTGTGTAAGGTCGCTTCTGGTTCTTGGTCGAATCTGTTGTTTCTTTAGATAATTCAGTTTCTGACAATGTTCATCATGTATGTGCTGTAACTCATCCATCAATTCTTTTTCCTCCGCCTGCAGTTCCGCCTATATATAGAACATATGTAGGAATAAATGATAGAGAAAAGGTTAATTGTTTTGTATTTATTTACATATTATTTCTGTTTGTCCTCCATATAAACGGTAGGAGTACAGTTTCTTCTAAAACATTAAAAAAATGATCATTATCGTGTTTTAGTTTATAGAGTTAAACAGCTGCTTATTTTTCAAGCACAAACCCAAATACTTAAAAACTTGGTCTTATTTATTCCCCAACAGAAGTCGTATTTGAGCCACAGAGATTCATACAGAAAGCTTTGCAATAGAAGAACACACTGCACTCTATGTATTCCTTTGTACCAGCAACTCTACCAGACAAAAGGCTGCAAGGATTTTCAATCTGGTCGTCCCTTCCTCAGTCAGGACCAACATTTTTGTACACAGCTGAACCATCAAAGCTGAACCAGATGGTGGCACCACCTCTGAAGAACCCTAAAATGGGTATTTGTTCTTCATGCATATGTACTCCGAGTCACTAATTATAATAAAATAAGCATTATTTAAGATAAATAATGTATAAATGACCTGAGTTAATGCAGACTGTTCCACCTCATACCACTGAGCTTCCAAAGTAATCTGGTTCTGGATGCAGTCTCTGGTGGTTGCAAACAGCTTCCTCTTGATGCTCTTGATTTCCTGCTGCAGTCTTTGTTTCTGCACCTGCACGTCTGCAAGTTGACCACATACCTGCAAGAGCTGGAGTCGCATTTTCTGCACTTCCTTTTCCATTGGCTGAAAATTGGAAATTTCCTGAATGAGTTCTTCTCTGGTGATTAGCAACTGATTAACTTCTTTTACACATTCCTCAAACTTGGACTCTACATCTGTCGCAACAACAAACTGTTTGAGAGGTTTACATTTAATTAATAAAGATTTCTCTTCAGAATTGTCAGTCGTGAAATAAAAGTCTTTCACCAAACGATCCTGCAGATCTGAACATCCTGGTTCGGAGTCTGAAACTTGTCGTTGATCATCATGTTGATTCTTGTCCTGCTCTGTCATACGGTCTTCATTAAACCCAGACATTTTATTGCTGCTTATAATACTAGAATATCCGGATTGTTATATGGTTGGTATTGCAGTATTATATCTCTTTAGTTCTATGTAACGTTAGTATCACCGTTGTTCACCATTTGAACAACAAACCTCTTGCTCTGTTCAGACTGTGGTGTAATTATAAATAATCATTGGTTAAGAATGGAGAGGAAAGATGAGCTCTCACATGAACTGGATCTCTATCCTGGCTGCGTTTCTAATAGTTATATATAGATTGCACTGCAAACAGTTTGAGCTTAAGTCAATGATAACATAAACCAAGAAACAACAACAATAATAATAATAAAAATAATAATAATAATAATAATAATAAAGTGGTAGCAAAGCAAAGGTTTATGGGTTTGGTCCCCAGTCAAGTTAGTCCAGGGCTTTCAGTTTGGATTCTTTCTGTGTCTGCATGGATTTCCTCCATATTCTCGGCTTTCCTTCTACAGTCCAAAGATATGCAGTTGGAGATACTGAAATTTTACTGTGTGTGTTTTTATCTTTGTACCCTGCAGCAGACTGGCGACCTGTTCAGGTGTTTAGTGTATTGTCTGTTTGGGTTTCTTCTAGGAGGTCTGATTTGCTCTCACTACTACATTACTACATAGCCGAATATGTGTGTGTGTGTGTGTGTGTGTGTGTGTGTGTGTGTGTGTGTGTGTGTGTGTGTGTGTGTCAGAGAGAAACGTCAGACTACTTCATGCGACACTTCATGCGTTTATTGTTGCTGTGCGCCACCTGGCGTCATCATTTTTCATTACTAGCGCTTGTAAATCTTCACCAGCAGGCGGCAGCAGCGAGTAAGCTTTTTCTCTATTAAGCCCCGCCTTTCTTTTCTTCTCACCTGCACGAGTGCTCCAGGTAATTCAGAGCACTTTAGTAGTGTAAACGTCAGCAACAGTCTCCTGGAACATTGTGTATACGTACAGTGTGTGTATGTGGGGGGGATTGAGCATGCAAGTTGTGTAAGAACAGGAAGCACATGCACTGTGAGTGAGGATGAAGGAATGAGGAGTGTGTAGGTGAATCCGATGGACAAAATAACACCATTATTTGCACTACTTCGTGGGAAAATAAACACTGTAAGTACTGCATGTGTGTATGTGTTGTACAGTCGTACCTGAGTTTGTGTGTGTGTGTGTGTGTGTGTGTGTGTGTGTGTGTGTGTTATATGATAGGTGTGTGTTAGGTGTGTGTCGCATGTTGCTTTGCCCAACCAGACCTTCAAAACTTTAAACACATCTTAAAGTCTTAATCCACTAAAATTCTGAATCTAACATTAAAACTTTATTTGCTTATAACATTTCTTGTTCTGTGGAACTTTGTAGATCTGTTAGATAATGTGGGATTTTTACTTGTATTTTTATTATTTAGTTAAGGATCAGTCTGATCTGAATTACTAACATTTCTGATAAATAAAGACTAAATAAATACAGTTTACAAAAGTGTGTGACCCAGAAAAAATGCTGTTCTATTAGTCACACAAATATAAATGATTTAGCTTTTATGTTTTGTCTTTTTCATTTATAGTATAAATAAATAAATATGCAACGAGTCTGTACAAGACTTGAAATAGAATTCATGTTATTGTAGGTTTTGATTCTAGAACATTTGAGCGTAACATATATAACACATTTCATTAATGATTTACTATAAAGAAACAACACAAGTACACAATGAGGCATTGTTTCAGACATTTATCAATGCTTTATTATCTTATTTAATGTAAAGTTGGTGTGTATTAAAGTTGCTTGGTAGGGAGACGCCTTACAAACTTGTCCCAACACATTCAGTTTTCACTGCGTTTATTTGGTTTTTATAGTCTTAAACCTGATCCTAAAATAAAATGTGAATTAAAGCTGAAATGTGTATAAAACACTTTCTATCTCCCATTTTATATCAGAAGAGGTTTCTCTAAATATGATATTTTTTTGTTATTTTAAGTCTTATGAAACGTGTTTTTTTATTTGAATAGTTGTTAAAATAGTTCTAGCAAAATATTGCAAGTTATTAAAATAAATGTTTATTAAACATAAACGTTTATTCCTGAAATAATTATTGTATTACATGAGATGATCATTATTGTTGTTATTTGTCTATAAAACACAACTTTATTTAACTTGCTGCCAAAAAATAGTTTCTAATTATTACAATTTTGTACTTGTTTGTTCCTTATATTAGTCTGCATTAAAGCTAAAAGGTGTGACTACTTGGCAACTTGACATTTTCCAACCTGCTTTTCATATAAACTTGTCCTGACACATTCTGATCTGACGGTTTCATTTTTGTCCTGTTGTGGTCTAGATCACTTTTAGGCCTTTTTAGTCTGCTGCACAGTAAAGCTTCGACAAAATGACTTTTTTCTTTACATTTTAGTGAATAATTTTTTCCCCGTTCCTACTGAGAACATTTCTTCATATTACATCCCAACATTGCACAATGTCGCCATACCGATGTACACTTACATCCGTTGTAGGTTGATGGTGGGTCAGTGATACATTAACCCGAACATGCAACAGAAAAACAAACATCTACATCCGCACAGTTTGAGCTTCAGTGTTTATAAGTGCTGGACTTTACACCATTCTTCCATTGATTTGATTGAAATTTCAGTTGATTTTTGATCGCATAAACATCTTATGAATTCAGAGCAGAAGAATTCTATTTATTTCTATTTTCTCTCAGCTGTCATGTTCTACTTTGTGTCAGAATTCTGACTTGCATTTATCACATGATGCTATAGAGATAAGGACCAGTTTAGACCAAACGAAATTTCCTAGATGCAGATAATTAACAAGCCATATTTACACTTTTGTTTAAAGAGTCCAGGAATTCTGTCTAATATGTAAAGTTTTATTGAACTGTTGAATCGATTCATTTACAGAAACAAATTTTCCAGCCGTATTATCGTCTTGAACTTTCATCTTCTTTTCTTTTTGTTTGCTCTCTTATTTCGTTAGTGTTTGCTTTTTGTTAGTATTCTAACTTTTTTCTTGTACAAGTGACCTTGAGCATGGTGAAAGGCGCTTTATATAAATCTGACCTATTATTATTATTATTATGATAGCTAAACCAAAAAAATACTGAAGTTTAATGTTTTGAATTAATCCATAACACAGAAGCAGGGTTGTGTTCAGCTACTATACTGGATTTACTATACAATGTTTTTCCTCTTTTTCTCAACAGAAAACACATTTTTACTATTTATTTATTATAAATATTCTTGCTTATATCTTTAATTTGTCAGAATGTTGTTTTATTTATGAGGTAGGAACAATTTGGCTGGAAAACCTCTAACCTGACAATATGTTTAGTCAACCATAATAGTGTTCGTACCCTGTGATGTTTAAATTGAATATTGATTCATTTTACATCTCAAATTTATTTTGATTTATATTCCACTAAACATTAGTCCAAAACAAACCAATTGTACAGTATATATAGACACCAGTTTTAGATGCTGTACACCTGCTTTCTCTACAGATGTTTTAATCAACTGCACTGAATACACGGATCCAACCGTGATCCATTTGTCTTTGCATAATAAACATTTCTTATATCTGATATAATAATAATAACTTATAAGTTGAACTTGTATGGTGTCTTTGACAGAGCTCAAAGACACTGTACAACAATAACAAATGCATGCACGTACATGCACACAGTTCTATATCCACACGAAAACGAATAAATAAAAAAATAAATATCTTTAGTTCTTACAGAATTGGCGATTGATTGAGCATTAGCTGATTTTGTTCAGTGCCATAAGCTCAATTTCACTTTGTTTTTAGTCAAGTTTTACACAGTGTGGGAACTGATGGCAGTGTGTGTTTGTGTGTGTGTTTGTGTGTGTGGTAGTAGTGCATGAAGAAGCTAGACGAAGAAAGATCCAGATTGTGGAGGCATTGTTTTGAAAGGGTGTGTCAGAGTACCTGTCTCTCTGTCTTGTATGGGCACGTTCTCCAGGAGATTCCAAATGGGTTTTGCAATGTGCGGGTGTGTAGCATTAAAACGCTGCGTGTAGGCGTGTGTGTGCTTATTCTGCACCTTGTGTAAGCGTTTTCCTTAGGGCTGGGTGATGATCTGACCAAGCATTCAAGTTTTAGTTCATCGGTGCAGAAGAATTTTTTTTTCTATGTGATTTTGAACTTCACTTAAATCTCATCTGTTTATATTAACACAGAAAAAAAATGATGTTTTGTAAAGATATAGATGATACAAGTAAAAGAATCAATCGTCTCATACATTGTTGAGCACTCGCCAAATCTAATAGGCATAAGTGTTGTGTTCTGGGAAGACACCGACCGCATAAGAGAGTAGGATTGACCTCTGTAGTCTTTTATTGTCTAACCTTGATGTGGCTCAGTGGAAGACCGTGCAATGTATGAAATTGATAACTTGTTTCATTTTGTGTACAATGTTTAAAATCTTTTAGATACCTTCAAGCTAAGTCATTTCTCTCTTCGTCTTGGTTCAGTTCAGACTTTGTCTAGGTTTTCCCCACCACATACCACGTTTACTGTAGAAAGTTATTTTAAGGATTAGGTGATTGGGCTGTTGATGTTTCTTAATCAATTTCAACATTAGCTTGCTAATTTACAAATCCTGTTTCATGTGTTTTATGGAAAAATATTTAGGAGATGTAGGGACAGTCCTAATCCTGTCTTCTGGTGCTATTTGATCAGGTTTTGGTTCTGCTCTTTTGATGATTGTTGTAAAGTCATTAATCAAGCCACCATTATCAGGAGAAAACTCAGTTGGCCCATTCACAGTCATAAACCAACACTTTCTAATTGTCTTAATAATCAAATCAGAGCTATGCTTAATTAATATTGGTGGACACCCATGGTACAATACAGCAGTTGTTTAGACATGTCTTTGTCTCTGGAAAATATTTATGCCCCATACCATGATGGACCTCATAATTGGAGCTCATCATGGCCATTTTTTTTCTTTGACCAAGCTATTTGTTTCCTCTATGGGATGATTAAATGAACAAGTTCTTATGGCTTTGAACCTACAGCTCAGAACTCTAATCTAACTTAGATATAGGTAACACTATGCCTCCATTTTGCACCGAGAAAAGTGAAATGTTTACTAAAGTAATCATGTAGTTATACCAGGTATTGACTTACACTTTACATAATTATGACTTCCTACTTCACCAGTCCACTGAACCATCTGTAACTACTGCAATAAACATGTACATTTGGGTAGTGGAGTAATCAGGACTGTTGAGTGGAAGGACTGCTGTTAGTTTACAGAAAGTTAAGTAAAGTAAGGAGGCAGTTTAGAGAAAAGAGAAGGTATGATGACTGATGACGTTTTCATGATTCTGCAGTGGAATTCAGCTTGTAAAAAATACTTCTGCACTGCCACACACATCTATGAAGCTTCTGTAGTTGAGTTCAAAGCATTTGTCAAATGTTCTAAGGAAAATATATTGAAGGAAAACTAGTGACGGGCAGAATTGTTGGATAATTAGTTCGACATGACCATGCTTGTGAGATTTGACTGCTATGGTCACAAACTTTAGGCCTTTGACCCAGATTTGAGAATTTTGTCAGTGATCTCAGGGAAGAGCTGTCAGCTGATCAATTTGTGTGTTTATCTGTTTATAGGTGATGATGGACTTATCAATACAATGTCTTAACCAGTATGCATGCACAGAGTGTAACAAACACAGCCTTTTGCAAGAGACACTGATACCTGATATCACTAAGCTCAAAGAAACACCTTTCCACTGGAGGGTGTTTAGTTATTCACACGGATATCTGATGCTGTAATGTTTTTCACCTCGTTACCAAAGGAATTAATGTCATTACAGTTATATCCTCAAACAAAATATTTTTATGAATTAGCACAGAATTACACCATATTATCAAGATTTGGTGGACCCTCCCTTCTTAATGATTACGTTTGGGTGTTTACATAACACCCAAAATCATCACTTTTTTGGTTTCTAGTCAGGATAATGCTCCAGCATGACTCTGTACCAAGCTGGAACACAAACCAACAAACCATCCAACCAGTGCCTGATCTCACCAATTGCTTTAGACTTTAGGGCACACATTAAAAGAGGTTTGGTGATACAGCTGTAGATGGTTTGATATATGATGCCCATGGCGTTGGCATAGCAGGTTGCTGAGTCCAACAAAGCAATGCTGTATTATTTATTATGCAATATTTCAAAATATAGCAAACCTGATCGTACAGTGAAAAACGTTTTGTCTGTAATGAAATAATCATTTTTGTACATTTGCAAATTAACTGTTTCAATTTTTTAGCGTGCTGTTTCTGCTGTCAGGATTTTTACATTTACATTAATGGTATTTAGCAGATGTTGTCTTAACATGTTGAGCCATTGAGTGTTAAGGACCTAGCTTAATGGTTAAGGTAATTCTTAATCATCAAATCTTCCGTCAATGGTCTAGTATCTCAAACATGAAGCAACACCTGCCAATCAAAGTTCAAATTTGAAAGAATTGTAATGCACCAAGTATAAGTATGGGCAGTATAAGTCCTGGGCAGCTCCGGTGTACAAAGTACAATTTTATATTAGATAGATTTCGTCTATTTTTCTATAGGTAAATCTGCCAGAAATTTGTATTTTCTTCCCTTTTTCTGTTGATGAACACAATACACAATACACTTTGCTCACTGTATTCCCCCACCACTATTTAACCAGTCAGTAGGAGGCACTGTTTCAGCAACAAGAAGGCTACATCCATTAATAGCTAATTGTGTCCGCTGAGCATGTTCACTTGCGTGTAAAAGTAAACATATATTCATATAAAGTAAACGTTCCATTAAGTTTAGATTCTTTTGATATTTAACAATTAAAAGGGGCTGATTTATTTGCCTGGTAGACTTTGATTAAAAGCCCAAATGTTTAATAGAGTTTTGTTTTATTTGTGTTGGATGGTCTCTTACCTCCGATTGATTGTTTACACCTCTTGAGAGTTTTTTGGTTAAAAAAGTAAAAAATCTTTGGCTTAAATAAGAACCTGATATGACACTTTTGAGCATTTTGGTGGGTTTAGATGCTGCGGTGCATAATTTTCTGCTTTTGTCTTTCTTTGTCCATCAGGAACAAACTAAAAAAAACATTTTCATTGTTGTGGTGTCGTATGTTATCTGCATTTCCTCTGACTAAACCGATGGTAAAGATAAAATATGAAAATATAGCTGTCAGCCACCCTACATGTAACAACACACATGACACTTCTAGCATAGGATAGCAATATTGTTTTGATCAATACAAGAAATCGTCATCTAAGTTATTACAGAAATATTTTCCAGCTTTTATAACATATATAAATAAAATAAGTAAACTTTATGAAATCCTGAATGATTCCTGCTGTGAATGCCACAGATACGACAACATGGTATTTAAACCTAATCGTGTTACAAAAATGTATTTCAACACATTGTTCTAATTTAATTTTCTGAAGCCATAACGAATGTTTATTTAAGTTAAAAGACTTGTATTTAATTAATTATTGTATATTATTGTGATTTGCATTATTCGTGTCTTATAGTTTTTTTTAAAATTCTGGATTCTTTCCTGATACAACGCTCCCTGGTGTATACCTTCTAATGACTAGGTACCTATAGAACCATTCAGCAACTCCAATTAACTCGCCGCATATTTTTGGTTTGTGGGAGTAAACCGGACCTTCCGGAGGAAACCTGCACAGATACCGGAAGAACATAAAAACTTTGCAAAGAAAGACTTTGCAGTGAGGCCCATGTCATACCCACTGAGCCACTGATCCGCCCTGAATATTTTTAAAGGTATTTATATTAGAACTGTCATTTATCATGCTGATTAATTAATTAAACATCATTAAAACATGTATTTAGGAAAATAAGTGTAATAAAAAAAGTTTAGGTAATCTGTGGCATTTTGAAGCTCATAGAACTTTATTTGAGATGAATTATGGACTGTTTTCGTCGTGGGAAAATTATAACCACACTTGAAGCGAGCCAAAGCTTGTAACGGTATACTTCCATGAATCCTACTGTGAAAGTGTTGATGAGCCAGTAATAGCTCTTGCACCTATAAGTGCCAATACTAATGTGCTATTGTCCATATTTAGTAGCAAACCAATTTCTTTAGGGGACCTGTAGCCGTAGGAGGCGTGGCTGAAGGTGTGGCTGTCATGGCTTTTCCATATAAGTCTGACAGCAAACATGCCAAGCTTACTATAAACATTAACAGCTGCTTCGGGTTGAAGAAAAGCGGTTCTCAATGATTTTTTTGTGCAGCATCATGAGATCTTTAAAGTTCTGTCTTGTCAATAAAGTGAATTCATATTGGTTGTTTTCAATATAGCATTTATTTTCTTATTATTTTTATTTGATGCTTTTGTGACTGCATTTGATTTGACCATTTGATCAGTGGCTTATTCTGTTTTCTTATTTCACTCATGAAGTTCTGCCCCGGGATTCTTGGTCTCTGATCAAAAAGGGCTATCATATTTAGTATGGGAACTCTGATACAGTTTGTGTCACTTGGCAAAAGTAACAACATCTGTGGGAACAAGGGTGTGTGTGTGTGTGTGTCTCTCTCTCTCTCTCTCTCTCTCTCTCTCTCTCTCTCTCGTTCTCTCTCTGTATGCGTGGTGGGGGTGGGGGGGTGCTGTGTCATTTACGCTTGAACAGCAGTAATTTGGAAATTTGGCCTTTAGGTAACTGTAATTATCAGTAGCACAGCACTATAATTTAAACTCTCTCAGCTCACCTGAACTCTGTGTGTGTGTGTGTGTGTGTGTGTGTGTGTGTGTGTGCTTGGATTCAATTTGTAAAGGACAGAACCACGCAGCAGCTCGGTAGCACGATGTTATTTGACTTTGATAAGCTGAATAAATGAACGTGTACTGCCACGTGAAAGACGATTAACAGAATTTAGAGCAGTTGCAGCTTCGACTCATAGTCACAAGGCTGCTAGTTCAAGCCACACTACCACCAGGTGGCCACTGCTGGGCACTTGGGCAAGACCCAAGCAATAAGAATGCAGGAACAATTTTCAAACGGGCTTGTACAAAATATAACTACGAAAAATTTGTTTATGGTACAAAATCCTGAAAGCTGATCTGAAAGCTGCGTGTTCCGTTGGTTTAGTTTACCAGTGTAAAACTGAAAGGACATGTGTGAACCCTGATGTTTAAAATAGATCCACATTTTTGTGTAATCATGGTGACAGAAGTTCAGACGGAAAACCGAACTTGCAGTTGGTTCTTTGTTTGTGTTGGTTACTCACCTTGGTAACACGATGAATGATTCACCTGTCGTGATTTGGTCTGTATGGATAAAGCAGTGAAAAGGAATGAAGAACATCCTAAATACACAAGTTGTCCTGGTTAACTTGCTGATGTATAGATATGCTAATAATATTGTTCTTGACATCAGGCATTAATGCCTTTATTACTTTTAGGTGATTTTTACTACACCACTTTAATTGAGATCATCTGTGTTTATGTATTTATGATTCAGCAAATTTTTGTTGTTGTGTATTCGATCTTAAATTCAGCCTATCTGACAAGCACGACACTATACTTACACTATTAGCATAGGATAGCATAGGTTAGCGTCGTGTTCTCACGGTTGTACAGGTTAGCGTCGTGTTCTCACGGTCGTACAGGTTAGCTTTATACTCTCACGGTCGTACAGGTTAGCTTTATACTCTCACGGTCGTACAGGTT
>JAOTRQ010065717.1:0-13020 GCA_028565875.1 Hoplisoma paleatum
TCGACTATTAGTCGATTAGTTGAAGTAAATGACGACCTCTGGTCGACCAACAAAATCCTTGGTTGTGGACAGCCGTAGTGTTTACCAGCAAACTGAACTGCCACTCCAGGTCTGTTCTGGGGGAGTTTCCCTAGGAAGTGTCCCTAGTGTCTGCTATAAAGCAAGAGTTGACACCAAAGGGGCGCCGTGAACACACGTGAACTCACTACAGACCACAAGAGGGGCAAAGAGAACATTCGTCCCCCTGATAATGACTCGTTTAATCATCTAAACCAGAATGAAACGAATTCATTAAATGAAAAACTAGTTTTCTAGTGTGTCTGAGACCTGATCTTTTATCATTTGCTGAGGTCACCAACAACTATCAGGAGTATTACATCTGCTGCTTATGACTGTTATCAGTGACGCCAGCTTTTATGAAATAAGTCTTGTGAGGATTGAAATATAATCGAGCGTAGAGTTGAAATATGTAAGACTTGGTAAAGGTTATGTCATTTATCATGCCTCAGCACTTTTGTGTGACTGTTGTTGACAGGTTTTTGATGCCACTAACACTACAAGAGAAAGAAGGAATTTAATTATTAAATTTGCAGAACAAAATGGTTACAAGGTACCAGATGTAAAACTTATAAAGAATATATGTGGTATATTCCTGATGAAGTGTGTAGTAACGGTCTTGTTGATGTTTGTGGTTCTGGCAGGTGTTTTTTGTCGAGTCTGTGTGTGAAGATCCTGAAGTTATTGCCCAAAACATTGTGGTACGTTTGCTGTTAGCAGTTAAAAGCGAGTGGATTGCAATAATGTGTAATAAAGCCATTAGTTGATGTTAAACGTGAATTGTGTGATGTGTGTTTGAGCAGCAGGTGAAGCTGGGAAGTCCTGATTATATCGACTGTAACACTGAGGAGGCCATTCAGGACTTCATGAAACGAATCAAATGTTATGAAAACTCCTATCAGCCACTTGATGAGAACTTGGACAGGTGAAGCTTTTTTTTCTATTCCAGACATTTTTTAATATCTGGATCTGATGAATTCTTCAGGTTTTGCTATGAAATGTATTAATTGTGCGCCAAGAAAATTCAGACTAGTTCGGTTTCTTCTGGCAATTTGTTTTCTGGACTGCTTCTTAGATTTTAGTGATCACACAACATACCTTTAACACTCAGCTACAGCTGTACATTAAAATACTAATAAATGATCGAAACTATTCGGTACGCAGTACATGAAGAAATATTAAATAAGAACTAGAGAAAATAAGAAAATATATTTCGTTTTAATACCTGCTGGACTTTCTTATTTTTTTTACTATTGTGCCTTTTTTCTGCAGCCTGTGCAGCGAGATACATTTACATACATGGACACTCGTGAACACACACACACTAGAGGGCAGTAGTGAGCACACATTGATTGCATCGTTGGCAGCCCTAGCCACGGTGCCCGGGGAGTAGTTATGGGTTCGTAACCTTACACAAGATCACTTCAATCGTGACCTGGTAACCTTCCGATCACAAACCACCAGACCGGTTAAATGCCCTTTATTTGAGTGAAGCACCTAAACCCTCATGGCTAGAGGCTAGAACTGCCCAAAACATTGTGCTTATGTGCTCACTGTAGCCCCCTAGTGTGTGGGGGTTAAATACAGAGGAAGAAATCCTGTGTGTAAAAGCTCAGTGGTTGGAACAAGTATTCTATAATTGTGCATATTGTGCTCACCATTGTAAACTAAACTAAAACTTTTAGATTGTAAAATGAGATTACAGCAGATTGGGATTGTCCCGTGGGGTAATGTTAATCTTTTTATCTCCTCTGCTGTGCTGTTTCTCATAGGGACCTCTCGTTTATCAAGGTGGTTGATGTGGGAAAGCGATTTTTAGTCAATCGTGTCATGGACCACATTCAGAGCCGAATTGTCTATTATTTAATGAATATCCACATCACTCCACGCTCCATCTACCTCTGTCGGCATGGAGAAAGTGAGCTCAACATTAAAGGACGCATCGGCGGAGACTCAGGCTTGTCCTTGCGTGGAAAAGAGGTGTGTGTGTACATAGGTGTACATAGGTGTAGAATTGTATATCCTATCGAATTTCGATTATAATGCTTCATTTTTGTCTAAAATGTCAATACAGACATTGTGAATGTGGGTTCTACTAACGTGGGTAGAATTTATCCCCAAAATCAGTCTGTTATCCAGGTTGTACAACCAGAACAACCTCAAACTGACCTTCTGTTGCTTTTCAGTTTGCACTCTGTCTGGGCAAATTTATCAGCGAACAGAATATAAAGGAATTGAAAGTCTGGACAAGTCAGATGAGGAGAACGATCCAGACAGCGGAGGCTCTGGGTGTACCCTACGAACAGTGGAAAGCTCTGAATGAAATCGATGCCGTACGTATGTTCATGTTTGCAGTCTTTTTACATGTGTGTATTCTTGTTTAATCAAGGCTTTTCTTGTCTGTGTGTGTGTGTGTGTGTAGGGAGTGTGTGAGGAGATGATGTATGAAGAGATTCAGGAGCATTATCCTCATGAGTTTGCTCTGAGAGATCAGGACAAGTACAAGTATCGTTACCCTAAAGGAGAGGTAATGTACTCTTCAACTTACAATCCTGAAATGTTGTACAGGCAGTCCACAGCTTACACCAAACCGAGCTTATGATTCTATTCATAATCATTCTGGTTTCGATAAAAAAAGAAAACAACAACAACCGATGTTAGGACACGTCACACTATCCAGGATCAAGTTACGATTCACCTCAACTTGCACCACACTGTAGGAATGGATCTGCTTCATAACCCGGGGACTGTCTGTACATGTGTATCTGTATCTTTTCGTTCAGTTTGTGCAGGCTGGTTGAAAGATTTTATTGACTTTCTTGTTTTTTACTCTACATCTTTAGATTGTTTTGAACTGAATTTTTATTGTCCGCTGAAGAGCTAAAACTTAAGTTTTATATTTCATGTGCAGTCCTATGAGGATTTAGTACAGCGGCTGGAGCCGGTCATAATGGAACTCGAGAGACAAGAAAATGTTCTTGTCATCTGTCACCAGGCTGCTATGCGCTGCTTGCTTGCATATTTCCTGGACAAAAGTTCAGGTATGATCTTAATTTGAACCTGTAACATAGTCCAAAGCCTATTATTTTACAGACAGGAAAGCCTGGCATGTAGAAGCATGAAAACGGAACAGAAATGAGTTAGTTCACTAAAATAATCTAAGTCCTATTATTGTGGTGTGTGTGTGTGTGTGTTTTTTTTTGTTGTTTTTTTTAGACGAGTTACCTTATCTGAAATGCCCTCTACACACTGTGCTGAAGCTCACGCCTGTGGCTTATGGTAAGAAAACCACATGCACACCCGGATAAATAAATGGTCATTCACATCCTTCAAACATGATTACCCATGACCGTTATTTCATTTAAACATTTATAGTTTGAGATCCAGTGGTACCTGGAGATACGAGCAACCCAACAGACTTTTTTTTTGTAGATTCGTGCTGCGAATTCTGAGATACGAGAAATTCGGGAAGCATAAATAAATTTTCATAAATGAGACATTGGAAATATCAAGGCACCACATTATACAGAGAGTGAATACTTCATTTACAACAGTGTGCACACCATTGTTTTGATGGCTATCATGCTTCCTCTTGTGGTCTGTGTCATTTCAACACATAGTTAGAACTTTTTGGAGGTGCACGTCTGGATATGCAGAGACTGTGACAGAACTGGAGTTCTGGGTAATTTTATGTGGTACAGACTGAAGCCCTGATTGTTTAGAGACCGACAGACCATAGAATAAGGTGGATAGAGGACCTGGAGTGGTGGTGGGGGCAGTTTTTTTCATGAGGGGGTGACTTGAGGGTTTGTGTTTGACATGGCATGGTGCTTCTCCCAAACTTTAGTTAATTCATAACCTGACTGGGACTTGAACCAGCAACTTTCTGATTACAAGTGTAGTGTCTTAACTGATCATTTTTGTTCTCTATTCTCATTTGTATTTTGTTTTGTATCACAAGGATGTAAAGTTGAGTCCATCTCTCTCAATGTGGAAGCAGTGAACACTCACCGAGACAAACCTGAGGTACGTTACACACAACTTCATTTGATTCATTTTGGAACCATTCAGATGTTGCTTGTTGTTCTAGGGAGTTTCTTACCATTTCATTAGCAAATTTCAATTTTTAAGATGTGTGTGTATTAACTCGTTCCAGTCGTTTCTGACTCTTGGGTCCCTCTGTGGGGCGCTACCGATCCCCGAGTTACTCAGCAATTATATTTTTACAGAGTAGGTTGCCAGGTCTTTCTCCAACCCCGTATCACTACAGGGACCTTGTAAAACTACCGGAAAATTTTACCTATTTCCGATCAACCTAGTGCATGTTTTTGGATTGTGGGAGGAAACCGGAATACCCAAATAAAATCCCACGCTGACACGGGTAGAACGTGCAAACTCCGCACAGAAAGCCCCCGGAGATCGAACCCGGGACTTCTTGCTGTGAGGCGACAGTGCTGAACCACTCAGCCACCGTGCCGTGCTATGTTAGGATAAATACATTTTAAATAATGAAATCAGTACTTTCAAAATAAGCTTTTTTTTTTTTAAAAAAAAAAGCTTGGATCAATTCTTGTTCACAAATTAGGACTCTTCAAATGTAGAACGTTAGTAAAACGTTTCCTTTTCTTATGCGCTGTAACCTGTGGTACTGTACATTCTGATCGGTTGTTTCTTACAGAATTCTGCAGGCTACATTTGGTTACTTTTTTGTACCCGGGACCAGCTTAAATCCAGCAGTATAGGTGTGGAGAACCGTGCAGAGTGTTGATTGTCAAACCAAATAATCATTTAACTTTGTTCTGTAATAGATTTAAATAAAATACCAAATTTTACAAATATTCATGATATGAAAAAGAATTCATATTATATATTAAAAGTGTGAATATTGATATTAGCAGTTCGAACGTGTGAAATGTGGTCGAGCATTATTTTATATGTACGATTAGCGGAAATATACAGATTAATATAATAATCAAATTTGATAGTTTATAGCTTTACATTATGCAGTTTTCGGTTCTCTTATACCACTGATCTGATCATTTTCTTGGACAGAATGTTAATATTTCTCGTCTGGCGGAGGAGGCACTTCTCACTGTTCCTGCACACCAGTGATACAAACATCTCATCCAAACTCTTCACTCCTGTTTCAACCTGCATTTCGAATTCAGCATCTAATGTTCATCTCTAATGTTAATGTTACGTTTAATGTCAACACATTAAGTAAACATTTCTTCTTTTGTTGTTGTGGTGATCATGAAACTGATTTACTGATCACTGTGATCTAGTTCTGTCAGGGGCTGAAGTGCAGTGCAGTACGCATACTTACGTACGTCTGTGTGTGTGTGTGTGTGTTTAAGATTATTTTGTTTGACTGTTATTCATTTAGTTTTTACTTAAATGATAAAACAAAAAATTTGATTTCATCTTGTTCATTTTCTAACATGTTTAAATTGCACTTTTTCGTTGTTATTTGTCAGTCGGCTGGCAAAAAGTGTTTGAGGTTTAAGGTGCAGTGGTGGAGCACCACAGTCGATCGTGTCCATATAATTTAGGTGTTTATGTTAATAGGAAATTGTACCAGGATCATAAATATAATGTTCATTGTAACGTTTTTCTTTTTTACGAGTGCACTTTAACCCAGGAATCTTCAGGGTTTTAGTAATCATTCATTGCTATTTGCTGATCCTTGCTACGTTTATCTTTTACAGAAATGCCCGGATAGCATCCATGTCTTGTTTACGTGTCGTTATAAAGCACGACTGAAGCTTCGGTCGCATCACCATTATTTGAGAAATTCTCGGTTCATAGGTGATTTTTGTTTGTCAATATTTGTAAATCTCACATCATTAAAGTCCCCAAACGCCTTTATTTAACCGTCAAAGTACAAAGAAATGACTGATCAAGACTAAAGGGGACATGTATAATGCCCAGAATGCACTGAAATGAGCAGAAGAAGTTTTATAAAGTATTTGTTACATTGTTAAAACCTTCTGTACCGAGCAGGTGCTTTAGTAATGGGTACAATCACGATTACATGATTATCTATACATGGATGAGCTACCAAAGGTTCAGTCTTATCTAGTCAATCAAAATGAAAGACTGCATGTTAATCATTTACTAGCTTCTGTATATAAACTGCTAACTGCACAATCTTTGAGCTCTCGGACCACATTGCATTTAAAACCACCGTACTAGTGATATAAAACCATCGTCACTTATCACTGTTGATCACTGCATGTGACCATAAGCGATCTGTAACAGTTCTTGTTGTCAGTAGATAAATCACTGAATCATGTTTTGTCATGATCTTGCTTCTTATTCCAACTATTAGTTACAGGCATCAAATTGTACCTAGTACATTTAAATTTATATAATGGTCCAACTCTTTAAATAGAGGCTTTCAAAAACAACTGCAACATCACCATTCTTGCGATTTCTTTCTTGCTGTATTATATTTACAAACTAAATAGTATTGACTTTAAAATACAAGGCTGAAAGACTTTGAGGCAAAAGTAACGGAAGCTTTTCTTTGCATTTTATGTCATTTCTTTATGTGAATATTAATGTTTTGTGTGTTTTGATTTGGATCTGCATTGTAATCTGGTGTGCAGACGTCTGTGTCACTTTACTTTACCAGTTGGGTTGATCAGAGTGAAATTTCCGAATGATGCACATAACTGGTATTGATACGCACAAATCCCAAATGTGTCATTTCCTGATTCATATTTCATGTTTTTTTTTCTTCATTAAACACGATCATCGTTAAAACCAGGCAAGTTGTTTTTATTTTCAGAATGAAACGGGTGTTTAATCGGTCTGTATACAGCGTACCACTCCATTTAAATAGTCCTAACAGTCTTAAAACTGTTTTGTGTGAACAAAAATAAGTAGTATTTATCCAGGAAGTATCCCTCCAAAACCTTGCTGCCTGACACTACACATGAGAATACATTGATAAGAATAAATTAAAATGAAAGTAACAGTAGAGTGGAGATGCATACAAGTTTCAAAATTACAGTACTTCATAAGCTTCTGTATGTGACTGATAATGCTTAATAAATAAATTGCCTAAAACACAAAATCTCAAAGTAAATAATTTTTTTTAAATGTAATTTTTAAAAAATGTACTCTTTAGTCAGCAATGATCTCATAAAAGTGTCCCATAAACAGTGCAAATGCGCTTGGTGAGTGAAAATGATCAAATACAGTGACTAAAACATTTATCTTTATACTACACCCAGTAAAAAGGGAAAAAGGACTTGTTATAATAATAATTTAGCACATTGGAGTAACAGTTAATAATCACTGTGAACGACACGAAGCTGAACAAGAGTTTAAATTCGACGTACCGGTGTTCATCACCTGAAGCTTTTACTCAGTATGTAAGTATTTACTCGTACTCTGTACTCGGTTCTCCTTCATTCAGAAGCTCCCAGGTCTCAACATGTGGAGGAACTTTTACCTTCAAGACTGAATCTGGCTTCAGAAGGCACAGGACGGGATAGTAGGTGTGATTCTGGTCCCCACACATATTTAAATAATAAATCCGGTTTGGACCGGATCCACTTCTCTCAAGCAGGTTGCTGTGGGTTGATGTTGAGGTGAGCTGGATTTCCCAGTAACCCAATCCGCTGCTTGTGCTTCCTCTGTTCAGTCATCTATACCAACAAAGAGACAGTAAGTACAGAATAACATATCTATCGTGCTTATTGTGTGGAAAACTACAGACAACTACACAAACCCTGGTTATGTTACATGTATTACATATGTGCCACGGACCAGTTTAATATCAGACACTATTTTCCACAGACCGACCTTAATAGTGTGGAAAATAAATACAAAATAAAATGATTGAAATGAAAACTGGTATTTTCTAAATCGGATAATAATGTAAACAATATTATAATTTGTATTGTCTTGGCATTTGTAGGCTACGAAGCCGCACCGCTTGGTGGATTGTTGGAGATTAATAACCATGATGAATTTCTCTCTCACACAACGTACCTGCTCTTTAAGCTCCGTTAGTTGATTCGTTAGGTTAGAAACGAGTCTCATGGTGGACTCGAGTTTCTCCTGCAGACAGCGCAGCTCATTTTGTTCCCCTTCTCCATCACTGCTTACTAAAGACATGGCTCTCATTCGTGGAAACCAGTCCAGATTATGTTCCTGTTAAAGACAAAACCAAAAGTAAAAAAAGTGCGTTAACTTTGACTGTTTTTCTGTAGCACAGAACCATGATTTAGTCGTCAGTACATATTATAGACAAATTAAAGACAGAATACTGTAATCTGTGATTATCTCTGATTCAACAAGTGAATCACTTTTATATCGGTTATTAATCTAAACTAGGCAAAAAGGGTCAGAATTATAACCATTAGTTACAAATCTATTACCATCTACTATTACTGTTACTACAATACTTATTCTCACCTTGATCATCTGAGCCACATAGCTTTCTGGACCAGTGTACTCAGTGGAGTCTTTAACTCGTACCAGAACGATAAAGTACAGGTAGTGCCACAGGTTGTGCTCTTCTTTAATATGTTCTTCAAATGTTACAGTCTTATTGTCGAACTTATCTCTCTCCAATCCTGTAGGAAGATCAGTGAACCATGTGTACATGAGGTGCTAATTATGGTAAATAAAAGAATAGCTATACAAAAGCATCGTAAATCATTTTTATAAATGACTAGACTGTGAGATCCTGAAAAAAAGTGCTAAAAAGTTATTTTGCTTATCGTGAGTAAATAATTCATCCGATGGAATCGAACCGGCAACCTTCTGATTACAAGCCCAGCTCTCTAACCACCAGGACCTGGCTGCCCCGGTCATACAGTCTTTTTTCCCTTAAAAGTCACATGTTGAGTGCAGTATTTCCCAAATTGGATTGTGTGTGTGTGTGTGTGCTCACCACATATAAAACAGGTGGTTTTTAGAATTTCTTCTTTTCTTTGTTTCTCACTCCTCAAGTCAGCGAACGTGTCAATGATGACACCAAAGATCAGATTTAACACGATGATGATGACGAGGAAGAAGAAGAGCAAGTCGTAAATAACTCTCGCAGCAAACAGAGGCTCCTGCACACAAACACGCCAACAATTACGACAATTTTAGACTTGATAGCACATACAGTGCAGTGAAACACACATTTACACACACAAGGGGGCAGCAGTGAGGACACACTGCCGGTGGGGTAGGCAGTCCTTGACCACTGTTAGGGGTTAAGGAGACCTTGCTCGAGGGCACTACTGTTGTGACCTGTTCACTCTCTGATTCGGCCTGGTAACCTTCTGATTAAAACCACCAGGCCACACGATGGTGCCCCTGCTCCTAATCTTAGAAACTCAAGGGTCCAACAAAACCAGTGGTAAACGGTGTTGGCTTGAACCTAAACCTTCCGGTTACTAGTACACTACCTTAACCAGTCAGATAAGAATCTGGGGTCAGTAATTACAGGTAACCAGGTGTGTATGTACTATTATAGTGTGTGTGTGTGTGTGTGTGTGTGTGAGAGAGAGAGAGAGAGAGAGAGAGAGAGAGAGAGAGAGAGTATTTTGGGTGTATGTACGATACCTCTTTAGAAGGTTTGCGCAGCACATCACCGACTCCACCACCACTCCTAAGACCATGACTCAGTACAGTGATCATACACATCCAAAGTGAATCACATGCTCTCTCCACATCATCTATACACACACACACACACACACACAGACTGGTCGCTTTATAATCACATTCGTGTTATTTGGATGCTCTATTAACACTTATTATTACTATTTGGACACATTATCATCACCACTTGGACACTTTTTAGACATTTTTTAACACTTTTTACTTTTACTATATATATATATATATAATTTTATTTTTACTATATATAGACAGAGATTCTGTTGCTATTTTGCTAAAGTACGAGACTTTAAACTCTTTACCTTCATCTCCATCCACAGACAGACATGTTCTATTGTCTGCTTTACATGAGCCCTCAGACAGGAACGTACCTGCCAGATTCACACCCTCTTCTGTATCACACACACACACACACACACACATTCACATTTCATCCTTTGTAAATCGTTGTATAACCATTCCCACAATGTGGCTGCATGTAAAACATGTTCGGTACCCAGTGTGCTGTTGGGAATGTGGTCCACCTCGAGGATGAAATCATCTTTGAAGAAGATGTAGCCCACGATCGAGAAGAGGTAGACCAGGATGAGCCCCAGGACTGCAGTCAGAACTATAGAACGGCCATTACGTGTCACACTCTTAATCACATTCAGCAGAGTTTCCTCTCTGTTCACCAGGTCAAACAGCTGCCCACCATGTAAACACAACAAACAACAGTCACTTCTCAATCAACACCTAGATAAGAATCACACAGAACCTTGATTCAATAGTTTTTGCAGGGATGAATGTGTTTCAGCTGGAAGTAATTCATTCAATCCTTTATAATACAGTCCAACGTTTCAGCTTTCTTACACCAGGGGTCACTTTTTGGGTACCAACTAATGCGGAGGGCTACCGGTTTGATACACACTTGTGAAATCACACATTTATAACCTTTAGTTACACGTTACTATTAATAATGAATGATATTCATCTATGTGAAGATGCTGATCATGTCAATGATTTCTTACAATCATTTTCAACAATAATTTAACAAGGTCGGAAACAAATAAATATCAATAGGCAAAATGTGCAGCTATTTTTAGAACAGGCCTGCAGGTTGGTGACCTTTGTACAAAATGAACGACGATGATGAATGAGGTCCGCTCTTTCATGAATGACCATTTGTTTGCTGACATTACAGTGCGAGTGTTTTTGCATATTGCTATAAGCCCTCATTGTTGTACAGATCAGTGCTCGGGGTTGCCAGATTGCAGTAGCAATTCAGAACAATCAGATATGAAGAGCAGCCGTGTGGCTTGTGAATCGACAGGGAAATTGACTGAAGTGCCCTTCGAGCGAGACACCAACCTCCCCCCCCTCCCCCCCCCAACTATCTGCTCCCCGGTTGCTGTGACTAGACATCACGGCAACTCACTGCTGCCCCTTAGTGCCGAGAATTAATCTGTGTAACAAATACAGTGGTGAAAAGAGTATTCTGATTACTTGTTCCCAATCTGGCAACACTGCCAGCGCGCCCCCTTCAGTCCGTTAAGTCAAAGTGCCTCTGTACTGTCTTACTGCTCCTAGATATTAAAGGTCTTTGTAGAATTTGATGGGGGGGGGGGGGTGATCTAGGTGTCCCCGGTGAACGCCGGATTGGCCGTGGTTGTTGTCGCTTTCTGAAACAGCGGATTATCACTCTGTAATGAGAACAGAAACAGGTCAGATTATTATCAGGATCTTTTATTTCTGAGTATTATTAGGAACTCACGTTTGCCCATTTGGTGCGTAGCATCTCCTTCTCGAACTTTTTCCACTCTTTAAGATCTTTCACGTAAAAAATGGCCTTGATGATCATGAGGATGAGAAGTCCGATCAGAGCCACGCCAGCCAGAGAGCTGCCCACGATGGCGCCAACATTCGGACCCTGCGGGCATTCTGGCACACGATCAAAGATTTTTTATTAACTTCTGTCTGTTTGTCTGTGAATCCATCATCTGCTGTTTTATCTCTATTTATAGATAATATTTTATTGTTGAACTTTTATTCTAGACTTTCTGTCTGTCTGTGTGTCCGCCCGTCCGTCCATCCATCATCCGTCTGTCCTATCTGTGTTTTAACATTCACACATTGTTGTTTGATCTGTGGCTGTCTGTCTATCTGCCTGCCTCTTTCTCTGTGTCTGTCTGTGTTGTGTTTTTTTTAGTTTAGTCTTTCTGTCTTTATGCATATATATATATATATAATTGAGGGTTGTTTTATCTGTCTGTGTATCTCTCTCTCTCTCTCTCTCTCTCTCTCTCTCTCTCTCTCTCTCTCTCTGTGTGTGTGTGTGTGTGTGTTTCTGTGTTGTTTCATGTAGGTGTATCTGTGTGTTATTTTATCTGTCTGTGTATCTGTGTGTGTGTATTGTTTCATGTCTGTGTATATGTGTGTCTGTGTGTTGTTTTTTCTGTCTGTGTATCTGTGTGTGTGTGTGTGTGTGTTTGTGTGTTGTTTCATGTCTGTGTATCTGTGTGTCTGTGTGTTGTTTTATCTGTCTGTGTATCTGTGTGTGTTTGTGTGTTGTTTCATGTCTGTGTATCTGTGTGTCTGTGGGTTATTTTATCTGTCTGTGTGTGTTTGTGTGTTGTTTCATGTGTGTGTATATGTGTGTCTGTGTGTGTGTTTGTGTGTTGTTTCATGTGTGTGTATATGTGTGTCTGTGTGTTATTGTATCTGTCGGTGTGTCTCTGTGTTGTTATGATGATGATTATATTACTCAGAAGTGGTTGTAACACTTCTCTGATCTTCTTACCCACGTCTTTGAGGATTTTGATGTAATATTTGTCGAAGCCGTTCTGCTCACTCATGGTGAAGAAAATCCTGCAGCCCAGATGATTCTTCACCTGACAGTCACTCTTGATCAGTTTATCCTCCATCTGATGGATCAGGTGGGTGCAGGATTGCGAGCAATTCTTTTCGAAGGGCCCCGTCCCGAAACCGAGACATTCCACACAACTCCTGATCAGCAGCAGATAGCAGAACATTTAAATAACACATCAAATATTAACATTATTAAAATATCATCATCATATACAGTCTCTGTCATGTACAGTACGTGTGTGTGTGTGTGTGTGTCAGTCTCTGTCATGTACAGTACGTGTGTGTGTGTGTGTGTGTGTGTGTGTCAGTCTCTGCCATGTACAGTACGTGTGTGTGTGTGTGTGTGTGTGTCAGTCTCTGTCATGTACAGTACGTGTGTGTGTGTCAGTCTCTGTCATGTACAGTACGCGTGTGTGTGTGTGTGTCAGTCTCTGTCATGTACAGTACGTGTGTGTGTGTGTGTGTGTGTGTGTGTCAGTCTCTGCC
>JAOTRQ010065736.1:0-13017 GCA_028565875.1 Hoplisoma paleatum
TATAATGAGTAGCACTTTATCATTTTAAATTATATATTCCTTAATGGCAGATCATGGCATAATTTAAATCTAGTTCTTATGACTAGGCAACTAATTTCTAACATCGGACTACCAACAGTCTGCATAACCTAAAACAATGCAAGGATGGAAAGAATAGATTAGTATAGATTTCTTACATTTAAATTGTACCGACAGTGTTATTACTAAACTAAAAAATGGTTTTTATTATGCAAACTTTTTTTTTTTAATCTAGGTGAATTTATTTTTAAGTAAAATCCAAACACGAAACCGTTTAAATGTGTTGTTTTGTCTGGTGTGCTTTTTCATTACCTATACATAACACTGCCAGCTCCATAACACACAAAAAAAAACCTTTTTACCTTGATTACCTGGAATGATTTGAAAGAGGCAGCATGGTGATTAAATGTTGCTCCGGCTATTAACGTTGTTGCTTTTTTTGTTTTGTTAATCTTGTCTGGGCTTTAAATTTTCTTTAGATTTAAGGAGCGATTTTTCTTTTCTTTGTTTTTTCTTCACCTCAGAGAGCCGATCACCCAACAGTGCTTGGTGTCGGGAGTTTGTTTTCTGTCGTCTTATTACTGAAGCTCATGTGTCACTTTAGCATCGTGCAGAAAGCAAGTCGGACCCCCACACAGACATTGTGATGTCATGTCGGGGTTTTTTATTCACTTCTAATCTTGTCTCTTATCCAGTTTTACCAGCGCTTAATCCTATTCAAGGTCCTGGTGGGACATACACACAGGACAATTTCAGTGTCTTCATTTATCCTGACTGCATGTCTTTGGATTGTGGAAGGAAACTTAAGTTCCCAACCGTTTAAACCACTGTGCCGCCTCTAATTGAATGAATAAAGTCGTTAATATCATCGTTTCCGATGCATTGGCTTTATTTCGGTTGAAACACCAAACTCTAAAGTAGCTTTGCTTTATCGGACGGTCTATATATTGTGATTTGGACCATTATTGCTAATATTTAGTTACACTTGAAGTTGTCAATTATTTACGTGCAAGAACGTGTCACTTTAATCCCCGATCAAGGCATTCACAGGTTCTAAAAGATTTCGACTCTGTGCTTTATTTGGACCGAAAGTTTGTCTTGGATTACAGGCAGTTATCAGTCACTTGCTGTGCTTGTAAGATCCTGAGTATCGTACCACTTAGATTCATGATTATTGTCATATTTTAATAAAAAAAATTTTAAAGCAGATTTTTAACCTATTTCACCAATCAGAGTTGTTTGTCTTCCAACCAGCCAACAGCACCTAAGCTGTAGCTGTAAAGAAGCAGAAAGTAAATGTACTTAAGCATAATATGTACAAGTTTAAGTATCATTTCTCAAATATCATTCTCAAAGATGAGAATAATGATAATACAAACTATATAAAACATCTTTTCAGGACCTTATCAGTGAAAATACAGGAACTAAAGTGACAAGACATTTAAAGTAAATATTAAATACAAGCGAAACACTTCAGCAGATTTCTGGTGGGTTTACTTTTTACACCGGAGGCTGTTTTTCTGGCACTACCATTCTTATTTATCCAGGCTTGGGATCAGCGTTATAATTCTTTGGTTTGTGCATCTCGATGTTAAAGGTTGCATCTAATATATAATAATTAGCCAAGCCGAACCAACGAGTTCAGACTTAGTGTTGGTGTGCTTGCAAAAAGTCCAAATGTCATCCAAGAAATAATAATAATTACTGTTCAAAATGTCTTTCATTTAAATCTTTCTTGACCTTGATTGATTGTAATAGTTTTATTCATATACATTTATATTCTCTAAGGGAAGGAAATTTCTCATGTGACATCTTATAAACTGAAGTATGTAAAAGAGTTTGACTGCTGGTTGGTAGGAATTATGCAGACGTGCTTTACATTAATGGGGACTGATGTGTTGACATTTCAAACTCCCACTAGTTCATGTTTTAGACTTGCCCGGGTTAGTCATTTCTAAACTCCTGCCCAGAACAATGGTGTCGTGTTAGTGCTACTAACACGTAGTATTTGAAGAGATTTAGTAAACACTTCTGGTATAAAGCCAGGATCATGCAGAGCTTGTGCTCAACTTTTTTCTTATTTATGTACCTTCATCGTTCCTGCTTTGGATTTGGAGGAATCGACGGATGCACATATAGAATCTATTTTCTGTTCTAGGGGAAGCACATAAAACATGTCTTTTATTTGATCAGATAAAAAGCACTTATTCCCCACAATGTATAGGGATGATGGGTATGTGTGTGTGTGTGTGTGTAAATATATATACACATACTGTATGTAAGTACGATTATGCACACTAAACTAAAACGTACATCACCTCTGAAACATTATATATATATAGGGTAGAGAGCAGGGAGTGATCCTCGTACTGATTTGCTGAAACTAGACTGTTTATTCTGTACTTTGAAATATTTCTTTGTCCATGTACTAAGTTCATTGTGCTGTTATGACCGGTCAGCTGTCTGTATGTTGTGTTTTTGTATGTATGTATGTATGTTGTGTGTATGCTGGGCATGTTTTTCGTCGTCATCTTACCGCTGGAGTTCGAATTAAGATCTCCATTTCCGGGTGCCTGCGCTGTTTAAATGGATCCCATCCGATTCAGAACTTGGACAAAAGTCTCCGACTTCCTGATCTCCGTATCTGACACTTTAGTTGTGCCATGTTTTGAACGTTTTTAAAAAGTTTGGATTAATATTTCATTTGTATGTTGCTCCGTCTGCATTTCCTACAGAAGATGTGATGATGGGGGCAACATTTCGTTTCAACAATTTTTGTCACTGCTAATAAACTTGTTGAAAATGAGACTTGTTTACTGTCTTACATCTTATTCTTTTAAACCTTTCTGTTTAATGATTACACAGTGATTGCAAAGCATTGGCGTCATTATCTGAGTGATCCGCTCAAGATTTTACAGTTTTATGTGTTCAGTGGAAACGCTGACTGTGTTAGGAGGAGTAATCGGAGCATGAAGTTCTGATTTAGCGCCATTTGATCTCCATGTGGTGTACGGATGCACAGAAGATGTTCAGTTTTGGTTCAAACTTCATTTTACCTGCAAGGTTTTGAATTGCAAAGTCTACCAGGAACCTGAACAGGGTTAACCACTAAGCCACTGCTCAAATTGCCCATGAATGTGTTTGATATAAACTTACTGGTGAAGGACTTTAATGACTACTAATGAGAAACGGTTCCCCGCCACGAATGTAACCACCTCGTATAGGTGTGTACATGGTGTTAAATTCCTAACAAACAACCGACAACAATCTGAAAGTGTTATGAGAATTGTAGATAAGATATGACATTATTTTTTTAAATATGCTGGCAATAAATATCTCAAACACAAACGATCAGGTTATTAGGATTCGGATTGTCCAAATACAGTCAGTACGTTTGGGTTATGTAGTGTACTACTTTTGTGTGCAGTATTTATGTAATCTTGTGTAATGGCAGAAGAAAAGGGCAGAATGAGCGTTTATTTCCGGGGGGAAAGTTCCAGTCCTCTGTGGCATGTGAGCTGGCACTGATTCTACAGGGCGATTCATTTCCTCAATGCAGGAGCTGATTGTTTACCGGTTGTGATTTATATTTGGCACGATGATGTTTGTGCTGTTGTTTATTACACATTAATAAGGACCCCCCCCTCCCCCACACATACACACATACTTTACGTTTAATTTTAATCTTGTATGAATCCACCGTACTGACATTTATCTTCACATTTGCATCTTCATCCTGCATGTCACACACATCTGTCTGTGGCACTGTTGTATTGTTTATTCTAGATTTATATACTTTATTTTTTTATTATTTTAATTTAAATTGTATATATGTATATATGCTGACACATGCACGTAAACAAATTCTCGCCGAGAGCTTTCACTTCATCTTTACGTTATGATGCATGTAAGTCAGGCTTCAGATGGTAATTAGGAAATGTCCTCAGTCGTGTTTCCAAATCTAGGTTAAAGCTTTTGTTTGGGTAAAGGAATTGACGTCTCATTCCAAACGCTTGGGCACCTCCCCTGATCGTTTTCATGTGCGCTTGATGGAATTTGTACTCGTTCAATCATTTCTGAGGTTGGGCACCGATACTAAAGTAGGAGGCCTCATGTTCAACGCAATCAGCATTTCATTTCACTCCAAACGCATTCAATAGGGTTGATTTCAGACCTCTTTTCAGGCCACTGGAGTTCAGACTCATCAGACCACGTCTTTATACATTCTGTCAGAAAGGTTTTCAGACATGGATGTCATTTATGGTATGAAAGTGTCTTTGATGAACAATCTGGTCTCACGGCAACAAGGTTTTGGGTTCACTGGAACTAGATGTTTCTCGTAGGTGCAGCCAGGTTAATTTTATACACTGATTTGTTCTATAGATACACTAGCAGTCACTAGGATGCATAAACCAGTCCATACTGGATAAATAAGGATTGTAGAGTCAGAAAAAAAGAACATGCCAAATTAATATATGTAATGTCATTAGTGATCCACTATTGTGACCTATTATGTGTGTAGCCCAATAAACCTGTTATCCATAGATGGGGCTGTAATATCTGACCTTAATAATTAGGAGAGGCGTCCACTGTACAGTGTGAAATAAGCACTGGTGCAGTAAAATTGTTCAAATTCATATACATTCATAATAAATGTAATATATTTAATAAATGCTTTAAAATGCTTAAATTTAACCTATTTATTAGTAGTAGTAATTGTTGCAAATTCACTAAAAAGCAGAGATAACTTATAATAACCACTAGAGGTCACTGTTGTATTTGGACAATATTATAAGCACTGGCGGGACCGAAATGATAATTATTAAATAATAATATACTTTATTAATACCCAGAGTTTTAAAGATAATACCCGTTTTGCTTATGATCAGGTGTCTTAATACTTATTTATTAATTATAATGTGCTAGAAGTAGTGGCAGGTTAATTATTTTAGGGACATTTCCAGCATTATTGATTTGTCATAGATTTTTTTCTTTTACAGATGTCCTTCATGTCTCAAATAATAATAGTACTGTGAGGGAAGGGCAGTACAATCTGTAAAGATGTTGAACTTGCCGCCTGTATGTGTTTGTCCTCATACCCTGCAAAAGAATAGTGACCTGTTCAGGTGTTAATGCTAGTAGAACTGCACATAATGGGACATAATGGGAGAATGCATGAATACTGCAGGTGGCTATAATAATACATTAGGAATTAATGCCTTTGCTGATTAGTAAAGAAATCATTCTGCTCTGTTCATGACACAACATTTCTTGAGCAGATTGAAAAGACCAAACAAAACGTCCTCTTGTATGACCAGTGGTGGAAAACAGCTGGAATCTCAAAGCAAAAAAAAAAGAATCATTTTTTTTCACTCATGCTGCAACAGAAAGACGGCCTGTGCATGAGTGCGGAGAACGAATGTAGAACCGTTCCTGTTCTTTTAATAGCACTGACACTAAAAGTGTGAGCGGTCAGTACCAGTGGGTTTGTGTGCAGCTGTGTGTCAAAGACTCCGCTCATAGACTGCTTTTCTTTCTCACTGGCACAGGGCACATGTACCATAATGCTTCATTCACTGGAACATTTTCAGCACATTCACATTTGACAGATGCTCGGATTTACAGCGACTTGCAAAAAGAAAAAGAAACGCATCCGGGCAAGTTGATGAATCTGATGATCAAAAATGGTTCCGACTACAGATATGTAGAATAGTAATTTAGTATAGTGAGTAATTAGCATAAACTAGTAATGTCCCTTCCAACAATAAACAAAACTTTTTTGGCATTCTCACAACCTTAATATAATATCTTACAGAAACATCAAATCTTAAATGAAACGAATTCAATATACATGTTATTGTTTAATATAGTTTACTTATATAGTCCCAACATTGTTTGACTTAGCTTTGTACGATTTTAACTGCTAGTCTGTTTTCATTTGTGCTCTTTTCTCTTTTTTTGTGCCTCAGGCAACCTGTTTTCTGCTCTACTTACACACCGTGGTCTGGCTGGCTTTTATTCTACCCAGCATTCCTGCACCCGAGTGCCACAAGCATACCATTACACACACAGCACACGGAGGTTCGACTACACTGCAATCATTTACATTTTGTCACTTGTGCAGAACGAGCTCCAGAACGTACAAAGGTTAAAGGTGCAAAATGCAAAGTACAAAGTGGAGAATCAGTAAAGGTTTATAACCTGAAGGACTGGAACTAGACGCCGGTGCAATCGGGTGCTCAATGTATGTAACTCAAATGAGCATAAATAAGAACATTTCGATTTCAAGTGCCAGTTCTGATTTATTTAAAACCAAACTGTAAACTCGATGGTCACATGCATGACAGGAGCACGTTTTAGTCATTTAAAAACCTGATACTTAATTAACTCTTTGACTCTTTGAAATGCCAGATGCACTTTTAAAATTCTTTACTAACTTTGAACGATAAAATAGCTCAGCTATCGCTTCACTTTTACTAATTATTCCATCACATCTTGTAACTGATGATGTTACAACTTTGCACGACTGCTTAGCTGTTACAATTCCTTATTCCTGTAAGTGTTATACATAAAGACAGAACAGTTTTAAATATTACTGCTTTAAACTCTCTACCGTCTCATTTCGTAAGCGTGTTTGACCCATTGCTGGAGGGCTGAGCTGCTGGTGTGTCCATTCCACAATTTTGGAACATATAGTTGACTAGAGAAACAGGGGCAAAGTTTGTCAGAATGATATGTCACAAATGGTGCATTTGCACTTAAATAATAAACACATTTCCCAAAGAAACCTTCATATGGTCTTTAAAACGTGCAGCACCATCTCTGTTTTTCCCCCCTCAACATTGCTGATGTGATGTGCGTCCACAAACCTGATATAACCTACAAAGTTATAATCATTTAGTCTTGTCCTAATAGGTTGAATCCTAATCATTACAATGGCAGCCGACATTGTCTTAATAGGAGAACTCTTGAGGAGGGTATGTCACATAAGAATTAGGACTGCACTTAACAAGGACAATCTAATTTTAATCCTGGACAGGGGATTCACTGCTTTGTTTTAATTGGGGCCATATTGAAAAGGAGACAGCGGCCTGTTTGCAGCAAGTTTTTGATCGAGCATCATAGCAGCTTGAACAAATCATAACACAACATGTATGAAGGAAAAGTAAATGTGTAATACAATTTGATAATAGCTGCATTTAATGTACTGTCATTTAATCTGAGCAACAAATAAGACAACCTGATTTATACATATTACAGGTGCGTATTCTTTGGTTAGTAGTTAGTTGATTGAACTCAATATCTTACAGTAACAAAAAAAAGAAGGCAACCACTTTTTGGTATAAAGTGTTGCTTTATATACTACAGTACTCAGACATTTGGATGGTGCATCAGTTTAATATGATTTAATGAACTGTCTGAACGTCAGTGGTGCTACTGGCCGGTCAGGTGGCTATACAGGCATGATTGGAAGTGTCAATGGGCGGGATAAAACATGACACATTGTGATGTTCAGATGTTTCTGACTTCTGTCCCGCCACAACCTTGACCAGGATAAATCAAATGGTACAAAATTAAAATGTTACTGAAACATTATTATTATTATTATTATTATTATTATTATTATTATTATTATTATTATTATTATTATTATTATTATTAGTGGTATAGTGGTTAGCACTCGCTTCGCAGCAAGAATTCTTGAGTTTAATTCCCAGGTAAGACAATCTAGGGCTGTTCATATTCTTTCGGGGTCTGTGTGGTTTACTTCCAGGTACTCCGGTTTCCTCCTACAGTCCAAAGACTTGCAGTCAGGTTAATTGAAGATACTGTAATTATCGTGTGTGTGTGTGTGTGTGTGTGTGTGTGCTGGTTTGTCTCGGTACCCGGAACAGACAACTGGCCACCTATTCAGGTGTTTAAGGTATTCGCTCCTTGTGTGTCCCACTTTGACTTTAACCAGGATTTTCTGGAGGCAAAACTAAATCATGGGTCAATAGATGGATGGATGATTGCATCATTAGATTTAGGTTAAATCTAGGTTCCATTTCACACTGATTATTATGGTAATAATCATATAATAATATAGTTGTATAGTAATGACACATATAATTACACACGAATAACACACACATAATCTGGGTGGTGCGTGTAGGCACAGACAAACTTGTCCGCCCTGTACCTTTTACCCCGGGCTCGTCAACGATTTAAGTAATAATTGGCTAGTGTAAGGTGGCAATCATTTGTGCCACCAAAACAAGCTTCAAGTGGCGGGTGATAATTGGTCCGTACGATTTGCCCAGCCATCGCTGAATGAAACTGTCACTCTCGGCTCGCCATTCCGGCTCAAACACGACGTATCAGAAAACGTCCTACCAAAACCATGTCAGATCCGTAATGGCGTCTGTTTCGCAAGCGATATTTATTTAGCCATAACGCCCATTTCAGTTTCTCTGGAAATTGATTGGATGAACGATACAGACCTCGGGCTGTGATTGGTCGAGAAGCTGTCCATCACCTAGGAGGCTCCTGAAAAAGCTTTCGGGTTGCCTTGAGTGCACTAGTTTTGCACATTGACACTGTTGTGATGTCGAATAAAGAGGGGACAGTGCTAGGGGGGGTTGAGTGCATTCGGAATCAGGTTCTGTTTTAAGCGTGTGTCTTTTAAGCGTAGGTCCTGGCAGCACCATCCGGCTGGAAGGGTAAGGAGGGACACTGAGTGCTTGTTTTGTGCCCCGGCTGCACGCACACACGCAACACTGGATGGTCTTAGATGTTGGATTTCGCTTTGCCTTCTGGAGGCATTTTATTGATGTTCTGGGCAAAGACGCGGCGCCAGGACGAGCTTTACACCGGAGTCGATGGAGAAGATAAGTTGACTGCCGCGGTGTGGACAATTTGTGCCTCTTCCCTCTTGGCTTTTTGTACTCCTTTCGATCACCATGAGGTTGTGGCAGTTTTGACATTCGGACAACAGAGGGCGCTTTTTCTAAATCCCCCTGGACCCCGACACCTGCCAAACGGGAGATCAAGTTGTGCACTCGGTGCCAGATCACTGCTGCATGCACTTCTACATCGACATGGCAAAGACGTCTAAAAGATGAATGTGACGTTTCCGAGGCGGGCACACGACCATCGGTTTCCCCCTTTCACGGTGCAGGAGAGGGAAACGAACCCTAGTGTGGAGCTGCCTGTACAGGTGATGCTCACCATCACCACCATCACCACCACCACCATGAAGGAGATCTAAAGGCCGGTGGGGCCACTTGTTCGGTCACCTGGGCTGGGGAGGAGGGTGCAGGAGTTTTCCATCACATACGACTTTATTCTTTTTTTATTCTTTATTTCTTTTTCTTTTTTTTTCTTTTTTTTTTTTAAATTGTATTAGAGACCAAGTCTGTAAAGTTTCGGCTCCTGGCACTGTTGTGTGTGTGTGTGTGTTGTTGTTGTTGTTTTTTGGTGTGTGTGTGTGTGTATTTCACATGTCCATGTTGGCACATGTCACCTCCTGGACCGGATTCATAACCAACATTGCCACGTTGGGGCTTCGCATCCATGACATTGTGGGTCATGTTTTATTAATGTCCGCCGTTTTATTCCGGATGTTCCATTACAGTGCCTGCTTGTAGAGGTCTTTCGTTCGAGAACAACAACAACAACAACAACAACAATAACAAAACAAAAGGTCAGAGGTGTTAAGTCGGCCAACATGGGAGTTTGCTGGCTCTTCCTACTATGATGTCCTGTATCGCGTTCAGATTTTATTTACTCTCAAATAAACCCTTGACACCGGCTGCCTCTCATCTTGGCTTGTGAATCACCCTACAGGTTGTTCTTTTCCCCTCACATTCTATTTTCCTGCTTTTTTTTGTGGTGCGTATGGCTCTTTGTGGAGCCACAGCTGCCAACGCGGCCAAAATGATGGTGGCGTACAGCGGTGGAGCTTCGGCGGTGGCAGCAGCCACGCATCATCCGCACCACCATCACCAATTGGCGCACCTGCCTCCTCCACACCAGCTCCACCACCAGCACCACCATCATGCAGGCCAGCACCACCTTCAGCAGCAGCAGCAGCAGCAGCACCCTGCTCCCGGCTCTGCTGCCGCCGTCCATCCGGTCCAGCAACAGCATGCGTCTGCCGCCGTCATGCTCAACCCGAGTCAACAACAGCAGCAGCAACCTTACTTTCCTTCTCCCGCTCCGGGACAGGCGCCCGGTCCGGCCGCGGCGGCAGCCCCCGCTCAGGTGCAGGCTGCCACCATCAAGGCACATCATCATCACCACCACCAGCACCATCTACAACAGCAGCTGGATATCGAGCCTGACCGACCTATCGGATACGGCGCCTTCGGTGTAGTCTGGTAGGTCAAAGTTGTCATATCAAAATGGCTTGGAAGTCCTGCATGGATCGGTACTTCTTCTTGTGTTTAAGCTAAAAGGGAATTGGCAATGAAAGTAGTGATCATCAATAAGCCAGCCATCATGACCACCTATTCCATTTTGTTAGGATATTGGTACCTCCAAGGTACATGTCACATGTTAGACATGACATCTATTTTAGAGTCAGATTGGTAATGTTTGGCCGACTCAGTAGCTAAGTGGGTAGCCCTGGGAGACTCCAACAATCCAAAAATATGGCTCCGGTAAATTGGAGATCTGATATTGTCTTTGAGTGTGTTTGAAATTCAAATTCAATTGTATTTGTCATTACACATATACAGATGTTCAGTACAATGAAATGTTTCTCTTAGCATATCCCAACTTGTCTGGAAGTTGGGGGTCAGAGCGCTATTACAGGGTCAGCCAATGTACGGCACCCCTGGAGCAGACCGGTTGGATTTGAACCCCCAACCTTTGGGTTCCCAGCCCAACGAGTAATGAGTAACCGTTCCTGTCATTGTCACCAAAGTGTCCCAATTCTAATAAAAAAATAAACTAACCATAGACAAATATTTATCACATTTTGGTAGAATAGTTGCGCATTAGAGGTACATTCTAGAAAGTTCATCTCAGTCTAGTTGTGTCAACAATTACTAACCAAACGTAAGGAGGCAAGTTTTGGCTTTTTATGACTGTAAGTCGACTCTTAAACTTCCTGGTAAACTCTTAAACTGTACAGGACGGCAGTTCAGTTCCGTCGGGAATTCTCCCAACGAGTGTTTCAGGCATTGGCACAAAGAAAATGTTAGCTCTCCTGCCAGGTTAATGTTCTGTTCCACACACTCACCTTCTTCCATCCATGCAGAACAGCTAAGAGGAGAATGTTCTGCTGCCCTTTGTTGATTTCGGCACTGAAACTTGAAACATGGGATCCTAATTTGGTAGCAGGTACCTGCATGGAATTTATTGCAGATGATCAGAGAACAAAAACAAGGTGATGGTTTCCCGTTGAGGTTTGTCACGCTGCATGGGAGTTATTGGTTGAAAGTTATCTGTCTGTATCAAGGTACGGTAGTTTTACATGTGCCTGCGGGAACACAGAGAAACGATTTGGCATCTATCACCCGTCTGAGGTAACGTTGTCATATTTAGGAGATAAGCTGTCAGGATCTTGGCTCTGTCAGTTTTAGTTTCAGTTTCTGAGTCTGTCTCTCGGTTCTTAACCTGTGGATTTCCTGTCAGCTAGTTTATGTGCAGCTTTGGTTGCAGAGAGATCATGATTAATCAGTCGGAGGGGGGTTCACAGCTCAGTTCAGGTGGCTGGTGGTTTGCCTGTAACATGTCATTTCTGGAAGCGAAGCTGCTTATGCGGCATCTCATCCAATCGGTGTTTCTTCCTTCTTAATGGAGAGGGTTTGCTATTATTTAAATGTCATTCTAGTGCAGGAGTGTGTAAAACATGTTGCTGAACCAGGTAATGAGTTTGCATGCTTTATGAAAGGTCTTCGGCTCTATTTGGCTGAAGTCCAGCACATTTTTGGTTGATCTTCTGGCTCAGAGTTGTGGACCTTCACTTTTGGTAGATATAACATTAAAGAGAGAATCCAAATATCAGGTATACCAGATAATGAAATGAAGGTTCAGTACTAAACAACGTTACAGGCAATACATTTGTAAAACTATAATTTACATAAATATTAAAAAATAATATCTTTAAACAGATCAAACTGATCTTCTCTCAGTAACATTGGTACATTTGCACATTGCTTTTGAAAACGATGAACCAGGATCCATATTTTACTTTTCGAAGGGCGGAAAAGCTCCAGTAATTAAATTTTCTTGCTCTCCCCCCTCTTCATGCTTGCATACTTCAGCTCATTAGTTAATTAGTGAGGTATTTAGTGGTGTTGGCTCAGGAAAAACAACGCAGTGATGCAGGTCAGAATTAAAATTGTATGTTCTAACAAAGGCCCCAGAATTTATTATCTGGGTTCCAAACATGAAGACGTGTGTATTCTTAGAGGACATCCTTAATTCTACCAGCACTGACTCAGCTCCCACTTAGCGTGACCTAATAAACCATCAGCACTGTACCCCGTGTCCTCATAGATCCAGAATGCCATCCGTTATGGAACTTCATGACCGAAATAAAGACAAACTTTTAAGGCACAGACTGGAATCATCCAGAGAAGAGAGATCAAGGTTGTTTTAGTATTGGTTGTGTGTTCTTACTCTCCGTAAAAGCAGCAGTAGCTCAGTCTGCATCTGCCCAAGGCTTTTAGCCTGACCTTTCCCCAGAATCACTTCCTGGTGCTCATTGTCCTCTTGTAATCGCCCCCGTTCTGTGCTAGCGTATTTATATCCATTCTCTAGAGAACTAGATGTAGAGTTTGACTCATGCATGACTTCGTGTATAGGTCCGACGGATGGTGACGAACATGATTTTCCTTTGAGACATTCTGACCTGTTCTGATAATGCGCTTAATAGAATATCTGATAGGAGTTTTATTTAAAGTAAAATTAACTTTTTAAACTTAACTACTATATACAGTGGAACCCCGGTTAACGACCACAATCCGTTCCGAAAGGTCGGTCGTTATCGGAAATGTTCACTATCCG